>JBBUKS010488239.1:0-15652 GCA_038050645.1 Hedychium gardnerianum
ATTACATGAGTCTAGAATTGCAGGTCTAAGAAAAGAAAAGGAACTGGACTAGAATCTAGTACTGAAAGCCAAGAAGATTGAACCAGACTCAAAATCTTCATCGGACGAAGAAGAAGAAGAAGAAGAAGAAGAAGAAGAAGCTTATATAGTAAGGAAGTTCAATAAGTTCTTTAAAACTAACAATTTTAATAAGTCACAGGCCAAGAAGCTTCTACAGGGGAAAAGAAAAGTAAGGTGCTACAACTGCAATGAAGAAGGACATATCAAGGACAACTGCTCCAAGGTGAAGAATAAAGAAAAGGAGAAAGGATCTAGAAGAGTCAAGCATCAGACCCTCAAAGCGACATGAAATGACTCATCCTTAGAAGAATCCAAGAGGAAAGCATCGATGAAAGGGGAGGTACTTCCAAAAAAAGCAACAGTGAAGGAAGAGCATCTAACTACGAATCTGACACGATAAGTGAGGTACGTAAGCTTCCTTCTAAACAATTATATGACGGAATTAAACTATTGTCTGGATCGTTGTGCAAATTAAGGACCAAGTATGTGATATTAAAAAAGGATAATGTTAAATTAAGAATTAATCTAGCAAATGCATGTCCACTACCTGATTTTGATAAACTTAAAAATGAAAATACAAAATTAAAAGAAAAAAAATAGAAAGATTGAAAAAGAAACCTTGCATGCTTAAATTCAAATATTCTTCATGTTCAAAATTTTAGATATTCTAGAGGACTAAGTTGGTATTTAAAAAATTATAGAGGCCAAATTAGAAAAATATCACATTTCAATATTTTTAGAAAATATTTGATAAATCTAGTAGGTAGAAATTTATTTTGGGTTCCAAATTTGTTCTAACTTATTAGATTATCTTTTTATGCATGCTAAAAAATAAATTATTTAAGTTAATAATATTTTGATTGTGAAATTGATTGTCTTTGTTTAAAACAAATGTTTCGAAACCTTTCCGTTCAAATTTTTATTTTAAATTTTTTTTCTCTGATAGAATTTCATGGTTTCTATTAACAAAAAAAATCTCAGAATTTTTCGACCCTGCTATAAATTTTGATGAATTTTTCAACGAAATTAAATTTTTAAAATTAAAAAATTTCCAAGACTTATTTTTGAAAATTTTGGTTTTTCTTCAAATATTTGTTAATGTTTATGTGTTAAAAAAAATACAAATTTTTTCACTATCAAATCCTATTTTTAATTTATTATCTTAAAAAATCTTCAATTTACTAAAGGAAAATATTTTCTTCTATAAGGAAAAGTATTTTTCTCGTGAATTTTTTTCTAGAATTAGATTGATTATTCTGAACCTTGACAAAAAAATTGAAATTTTCTAAAAGTTAAAAATTATTTTTGAAAATTTTGTGTTTTAATCATTTTTCATAAAAATAATTGCGATAAAATTACACAGATGTCTATCTAGCATATAAATCCTCAATTAAATTTTTTCTATTATCTAGTATTTTCCTCTATATTTTTGATGTCATCAAAGGGGGAGACTTAATATTAAAGGAAAATTAATTATAATTTCTTTTTGTACTTGATTGCAAAATTTTTGTTATGTAGTTAAACTATTATAACTTTATGTTGTGTTTACCCTAAATTGAATTCGAGTTGATGCACATCAAAAAAGGGTGAGATTGTAAGTACCCTGAGATAGTTTTAATGTGATCAACCGAGTTAAGTTAGGTCATGTGTTGTTTAATTCTTGTGTCTAAGTGTGCAGGAACTTAGGAACACAAGAATTCGAGCGGAAGACGCAGCGAACGAGAATGATGGCATCGGAAGCGAGTCGACGGGTTCGGTGCATCCGAGGGATGAGAAGTTGCAGAAGAGTACACCGGTGGAGCGAGAAGGATGCGGTCCAAGGGACGCAAGGCAAGAAGGACGCGGTCCGAGGGACGAGAAGCTGGGGGGGGAGTCTGCTCGAGGAGAAGATCCAAGTTGGGTTTGGGTGAGATAAACTTCGAACGACCAGAGATCACTGAGGCATCCAGAAGGACTGCAGGCACCTCAAGCGCCCAACCGATGGAGGCACCTCAAGCGCCCAATCGATGGAGGCGCCTCCAAGGCTCGAAGGCGGCTCAGAGCTATGGAGGCACCCTCGGTCGTTGAAAAAGCAGCAAATAAGATCTGGAAGCTGAGTCAACCCAACCGAGGCGCCCCAACACTTGGAGGCACCCCCAGTACTGTCAAATCACCAATGGATCAGTTTCGATCCATTAGAGGTGCACCCAATCAATGGAAGCGCCCCTATGACTGTCACGTTAGCAAAACGGTCACCTCAACCATTTTGTTATAAATAGAGATTGTGCTCTTTAGTTTTTTTACAACGCACCTTCTTTAACTGCTTTAGTTTCTAGTTTTCCAATTCTTGTACATTCAACATTGTATGAGGCTACTCCGCCTAAAGGAGTTCTTTAGTTGAGCTTTTTATCTGCCTTGGATTAACAATCATCTAGGTTGTAACCAAGTAATTTATGTGTCTCTTTGTTTTTATGCATTTATTTTTAATTAACTAATGCGTGTGTCTTTGCTCAGCTAGAAGCAAAAGAAAGAAATAGTTTTATTTACAGGGCTATTCACCCTTTTCCAGCCGGTCAAACATGATCCTACAACTGCAAGAAAATTCTTATTCAACAACACTCAAAAGACAATGATTTTATGTCAAACATGTTGTTTTTTTTTCCTTTTTACAATGGTTTTAAGAGCATTTTTTTATCAAAGACAGCAATTTGTGGAAAATCATTATCTATGAGCGGGTTTTTTTGGGCTACGACAACGGTTGTTGAAAAAGCAATGACTTTGAGCGTTTTTTTTGGGATACAACAACAATTTTGTTAACCATTATTTATGTGTGCTTTTTTTGGCTTAAAGACAATAGTATTTTTTAGGTTGATTTTATTTTTACTAAACCTAAATTTGCCTCCGCCTCACACACGCATCTTCTTCTTTTCCCTATCTTCCCTACTCATTCCTCATCTCCACCTCACGGATCAACACCTTCTGCTCTTCCTCCACCACCAGACGGGGGTCAAGGGGATTCACTTCCCAAGCCATCTCCCTCACGCCAAGATCCCAATCATCATCTCCTTCTCCCAACTGATCGCCAGCCACCATCTTCATTCACAACTGTTGGATCGGGTGGACCGGCTAAAGGGGGTGAATAGCCTTGCAAATAAAAACTTTATTCTCTTGTTACTAGCTAACAAGGACACACACATTAATTATAAGTAATAAAAAGTAAATACATCAATCAAAAGACGAGGCTATCGAGTTTTACTTGGATACAACTGGAGTGGTTGTTAATCCAAGACAAGTGAAAGTGCACTTGTAAGTCTCCGTCTTCGACAATGGTCGAAGGCAGAGAAGCCTCTTACAAGAAATGAACGTACAGTAAGAAAACAAAGCTTAAACAATTGAAAGCGAGTGTGTTGTTCAAACTGAGAGGACGAGGCCTTTGTTTAAAGCATTCTGGTCAATTTAACTGTTTGCTAATGTGGCAATATCGGGGGTGCCTTAGATGAATGGGGGTGCCTCCAGCGATGCAAATTATATCCTCGTCGCAACGGCTGAAATGCTGATTTGACGGATCGGGGGCGCCTCCAACGATCTTATAGTGCTTGATGCGCCTCTATTCAATGGGGGTGCCTTCGTTGACTTGCGATAGAGGCACCTCCATTCAATGGGGGCGGCTCCACAGCTCCGAGGCACCTCGAGCGCTCTGAATGGTCAATACTGTATTAATCATTCTTTCCTTTCGATCGCTTGGGTGATTCTCCGATTGTCAGGAGTTGAGCTCACCCGAACCCAACTCCGACCTTCTCCTCGAGATGACTTCCTCCCCATCTTCTCGTCCCTCGCACCGTATTCTTCTCGCCTCGCGTTCTTGGATCGCATCTTTCTCGCTCCACCGGTGTACTCTTCCGCAGCTCCTTGTCCCTCGGATGCACCAAGCCCATCGACTCATTTCCCGTGTCATCCTTCTTGTTCGCTGCATCTTCCGTTCGACTTCTTGTGTTCCTAAGTTCCTGCACACTTAGACATAAGACATCAAACACAAACATGATCAAACTTAACTAGGTTGATCACATCAAAACTCTCTCGGGATACTTACAATCTCCCCTTTTTTGATGTGCATCAACCCAAGTTAAAGTTAGGATAAACAGAATATTAATTTATAAAACTTAATTACATGAAAAAAAATATTACAATTAAGTACAAAAAATTGTAATAAAGTACTCGCAATAGTTTTGTAATCTCCCCCTTAACTTAACATATTATTTCTCCCCCTTTGATCACGTCAAAAAATAGAAAAAATGTTAAATAATAGAGAAAAAACGTGGAAAAAATTTAATTGAGGATGCATACACTAGATAGAAATCTGTGTATTTTTACCATAATTTTTTCTGATAAAATAATTTTAGAAATTAAACAACAAATTTTTTAAAAATAATTTGAAAATTATGTTTAATTTGAGAAAAAAAATATTGAATTTTTTTGTCATTGTCAAGAAAAACTAACCTGATTCTAGAAAAAAAAAAATTCATGAGTAAAACTATTTTTCTTATAGGGAGAGAATATTTAGCTTTATAGAAATAGAGATTTTTAAGAAAAATAAATAAAAATAGGATTTGATGTCGAAAAATCTTGAATATTTTATTGAGCATTCAAAGTATAACGTTTTATCTTCAAAAAATTTCAAATTTTCAAAAATCAATCGCCAAAAAATTTTAAAATTCAATTTTTGTTAAAAAATTCATAAAAAATTATGTAAAGGTCAAAAAAATTCAAAATTTTTTATGCTAACTGAAAACATCATTTTTTATCACAGAAAAATGTAAAACAAAAAATATTACAGAAATTCTATGAAATCTAATTTTCTAAAAAAATGTTAGTAATTCAAATAATTTATTTTCTAGCATGCAACTTAAGAAAATCTAATTGACTAGAACAGATTTTGAAACCCAAAATAAGTTTTTAACTACTGGATTTATTAAATATTTTCTTAGAATTTCAAATTTTATATATTTTTTAATTTGGCCCCTACGATTTCTAACATACCAGTTAAGTTCTCCAAACTTCCTAAAGTTATTTTCTGAGGCATATGAATTTGAACTTGCAAAAACCTCTTTTGATTTTAATTTTTTGATTTGTTCAGTTAATTTTGCATTTTCAACATTAAGTTTATCACGAACTTCAAGTAGGCATGCATAGTTTTTATTTGCATTTATATATTTGGTCCGCAATTTGCATAATGATCTACTTAGCATTTTGATAGCATCATATATTTTATCAAAGGATAAGAGTCGTACCTCACTTATCGTGTCGGACTCATGGTGGACACTCCCCGTTCATCGTTGCTATCTGTTGAGGTGACTTCACCGTCTGATTCATGGTAGTGTGTCATGTGTGCTATTCCGACGTATTGTTCCGACTCGGACTCGAATGACGATGAATCACTCCACGTTGCTTTGAAGCTAATGTGCTTGGGCTTTCTTAAGCTTTTATCCTTTTCTTTTTCTTTTTTTAAAATTTTGGGAAATTATCCTTGATATGCCCTTTTTTGTCGCAATTATAGCACCTTACCTTCCTCTTTCTTCGAAGTAGCTTTGTTGTCTATTTCTTATCAAAGTTATTAGATTTAAACAACTTTGAAAATTTTCTTACCATATATACTTTTTCATTTTCATCGAGTGATGACTCCAAATCCGGATCATTCTTCTTGGCTTGTACTGCTAGGTTCTGAGTTGACTTGTCTTTATTTCTTAAGCCTGCACATCTTGATTCGTGTAATTCGAACATAGAAAAAAATTCTTCTAACGTACTTTAATGAATCTCTGTTTGTTACCATCTCACCGAGATTGTTGAGGCTCGTTATCAATTCCTTGAGTTTTGCGTGCAGGTGAGCTACCTTTTCTCCTGTTTTTATTCGGAGGTTGCTTAGCTGGTTTCTGAGGAGATCTCGTCTTGCTAGCTTGGCCTCCGATGTACCTTCTTAAAGCTCCAAGAACTTCTCCCAAAGTTCTTTTGCCAATTTGTAAGCGCCGATCTAATTGACTTCCTGAGGAGGTAGTACGCTTAACAGATGAAATTTTACCTTCCCGTTAGCCACAAAGTCGGTTTGCTGCTTCTTGGTCCAAAGGTATTCTTCTTTGTCTCTTCCGTCTTCATCCTTTGGTGCTTCAAAACTGTATTTAATGGTTAGTAGAATATCGAAATTTGTTTTGAAAAATACCTCCATTCGTCGCTTCCACAACGTGAACTCCCCCTCGAACTTTGGCGAAAAAATGCTTGATCTGGTCATTCTTTGAGTAGCTTTAGACGGCGGTTAATTCTTCAAAGGCAATTGAGCTCTTATACCAATTATTGGATCGGATGGACCGTTTACTGACGTGACAGTGTTGGGGGTGCCTCGGACGAATGGGGGCACCTCCAACGGTGCAAATTCTATCCTCGTCACAATGGATGGAATGTTGATCTGACGGATTGGGGGCACCTCTATTGATCCGGGGCGCCTCCATTGAGCTGACGTGGAATTCAGCTCCGCAACAGTCTTCTAGCGCTTGAGGCACCTCCATTCAAAGGGGGCACCTCCAGCAGCTAGCGGGTGAGGCGCCTCGAGTGTCTCCGAGGTGCCTCGAGCATCTCCGAGGTGCCTCGAGCACTCTAAATGGTCAATATCGTATTGATCATTTTTTCCTTTTCATCGCTTGGGTGATTCTTTGGTTGTTTGGAGTTGAGCTCACTCGAACCCAACTCCAACCTTCTCCTCGAGCAGGCTTCCTCCCCGGCTTCTCATCCCTCAAACCGGGTCCTTCTCACATCACGTCCCTCAGACCGCATCCTTCTCGCTCCACCAGTGTACTCTTCCACAGCTCCTCGTCCCTCGGATGCACTTAGCTCGTCGACTCATTTCCCGTGCCATCCTTCTCACTCACTGTGTCTTCCGCTCGATTTCTTGTGTTCCTAAGTTCCTACACACTTAGACACAAGGCATCAATCTCAAACAGGACCTAACTTAACTCGGTCGATCACATTAAAATTCCCCCGGGTACTTATAACAACATCTTTTATAGATCCAACGTCGTCTTCATCGGTCCGGATAGCTTCTTCTCCATCCGGTCATAACCAAGTTTTGGGGTTTCCCATTGCCGGAAAGCAGCCAGAGTTCCATTCTTGATTCGATCAGCCATCAAATTCGGTCATCTTCAATACACTAGTAGCACATCAGATCCAAGAAGCCCACATCCATAGTTTCTTCTACATCCGATCAGCTTCATCATCTCTTATCAGCCCTCCATTCGGGATCGTAGCAATTTCTCCATAAGCATGGTTTGTTGTCTTGTCGTGTTGGTTCCATATTTTGAATGTGTTGATGTGTGTTTGATTTTCATATGCGGATGAATTATAATAGCTTTAACTTTCAAGATTTAGATTTCATATACTTAGTTTTGAGTTGGAAGATGCATTTAAGGTTTCAATAAATTTCCCCAAACACTATCTTGAGTTGATGTGATCATTTTGTTTGCTAGATTGATGAGTTGTTAATTCCTTTTGATGTGTTGATACATTCTTTTCATGTGTGGATTTCATTTGGGTATTGGTTATGTGTAGTTCCACATTTGGGATTTCATGTATTTGGTTTTAATTGGATGATACTTGCAAGGTGTTCGATGTAATGCTTCCTTAAGTAGTTAGGTTTTAGTTTAGTCATTCCTTTAGTTAATTATTTAGAGCTAATGTTGTAATGGCATCGGTAGAGTGCAGGAATGGTAGAATAAGTTTCTTTGTTCATTAACTTAGCAAACTCCTCACGCAAGTGTCATATGACACAACAAGAAAAAACTTAGTTGTGGGACAGGAGATTGTCTCACACAAACTTTAGGAATATCACTAAATTAAATTTCTAAGTTAGAGGATTACAAAAATTACCTAACCTAGAACAAACAATTTGTAATGCTTGTCAATAAGAAAAATAAACCAAATCAACTCACAAACCGACTAATCAAGGTCAAACTAACTCAATACTTGAATTATTACATTTAAATTTATTTGACTCACATTGAATTAAATCAATTAATGAAAGTCTATATTATTTAGTGATAATAGACGATTATTCAATATTCATATGGGTAAAATTCTTAAGAAACACAGATAAAATATTTGAAACTTTTAGTAACTTTTATAAACAAACAGAAAATGAAAAAGATTTAAAAATCAAAAGAATTAAAAGTGATAATGGTAGTGAATTTAAAAATCACAGGTTCAATAAATTTTGCCTTGAAAATAGTTACCATAATGAATTTTCTTATCCTAAAACACCTCAATAAAATAGAATTATAGAAAGAAAAAATAGAACCCTATAAGAAGCCACTAGGATAATACTTAATAAATACAAACTACCAAATTACTTTTGGGCTGAAGCTGTTAATACAACTTGCTACATCCAAAATAGAACAACTATAAATAAAAAAACATAATAAAACCTTTTATGAAATTTATTATAATAAAATACATAACATTAAATATTTTAAAGTATTTGAATGTAATATATTTATACTAAATACAAGAGAACATTTAGAAAAATTTATCTCAAAAATTGAAAATAGAATTTTCGTAGGATATTCACATAATAGTAGAGTCCATAAAGTTTATAACAAAAACACACTAAGAATTGAGGAAACGATAAATGTAAAATTTGATGAAAACTCTAAAGAATCTAACCAAAATCAAACTCAATATCAACCAATAAATTTTATTAGATCTAGCACCAATCAAGGGGGAGTTAATGAAACTCTAGATCAAATAAAAAATGATCAAGAAACTGAACAAACTCAACCAATTGATTCAAAAACAATCAGAGTAAATCCAAGTCATTCAATCGAACAAATATTAAGTGACCCAGACCTTAGAGGGTCCAAACTAGATCAATATTTAGAAGTCTAAGTTAAATTGCATTAATATCTTAAATTGAATTAAAGATAATAAAAGAGGCTTTACCTGATCTAGATTGGATTGTAGTCATGCAAGAAGAATTTGCTTAAATTGAATGAAATAATGTTTGGGACTTAGTACTTTTGCCTATAGACAAAAAAATTATAGAAACAAAATGGGTATTCAGAAATAAGTTAAATGAAAAAGATGAAACAATAACAATTAAAGCAGGATTAGTAGCTAAAGGGTTTAGTCAAGTAGAGGGACTTGACTATATGAAACCTACGGCCCGGTAGCAAGATTTGAATCTATAAGAATGTTGCTAGCCTATGTAGCACATAAAAGATTCAAGCTCTACCAAATGGATGTTAAATCCATTTTCTTAAATAGGCTAATCAAAGAAGAGGTTTATGTCAGTCAACCATCCGGATTTGAAAGTCTAGATCATCCTAAACCATATATTCAAACTAAAAAAGGCATTATACGATCTTAAACAAGTACCTAGGGCCTGGTACAAACGATTGTCTACATATCTGATATCCAAAGGATTCCATCAAAGACAAATTGATTCAAATCCTTTGTATCAGATATATTTATGGCCCAAGTTTATGTAGATGATATAATTTTTGGATCGATAAATTCAAATTTTTTAAAAGAATTCATAATTTTGATGGGAAAAAAATTTGAAATGAGTTTTGTAGGTGAACTAATTTTTTTTCTTAGGTTTACAAATTAAACAAACCAAAGACGGTAATTATGTACATCAACAAAAATATACAAAAGAATTACTTAAGAAATTTAGAATAGAGAATACTAAGGAAATAAAAATACCGATGATAACTAATTTAATCTTAGATAGTGATCCAAATGACAAACCAGTTGACCTGAAAACTATAGAAGTGTCATAGGTAATTTGTTATACCTAACTGTAAGCCGACCTGATATTTTATTTACAATTAGTATGGGTATTAGATATCAAATTTGTGCTAAAGAATCTCACCTAACTAATATAAAAATAATCTTTAGATATCTAAAAGGCACAATTGATGTAAGAATGTGATACCCTAGAACAACTAAGTTTGAACTTTTAGGATTTTTTGAATCAGATTATGCAACTGTAAGTTGGACCAAAATAGTACAAGTGGTGGATGTCAACTACTTAGACTATCACTTGTCAGCTGGTTTAGTAGAAAATAGCACTGTATTGCTTTATCTACTATTGAGGTAGAATACATAGCATTGGAGGAGTGTGTAGCACAACTATTATGAATGATGCACACATTAAACATCTTTAACTTAGAGTATAAAAATGTAAAAAAAAATAATTATGTTGATAATATAAGTTCAATTAACTTAACCAAAAATCTGGTGCATTATTCAAAAACAAAACATATAGAAATTAAGCATCACTTTGTTAGGGATCGCGTTGCCAAAAAAGATGTTGAACTCAATTATGTTGAGTCCAAGTCAAACTTGACTAACATTTTCACTAAATCACTACCAGAATCCAAATTTAACAATTTACGACGATAATTAGGAATGTGTGTGATAGAATAAAATTTGTTTTTATAATATTTCACTTTTTCTCATTCCTATTAAAAGTTGTTTATTATTTTTTTTTATATAAAAACAACAAATAACTTGAACTTAGTCTTGGTTATAACCCTAGAATCCATGTTCCCATAAATTTAGAAGCCTTGACATCTAATAAGCAGCTAGGGATTACCTTGTTTATGTATTGAGAAATTTAGACTTGGTGTGAGATGTATAGGGTGTACCACATATTCAAGGTGTAGATAAAGTGTATCGACATGAATCAGAAAAGGGGTTATTTTTGTAAAAATCAACCACTCATGGTTAACTTGTGTATAAGACTTAATGATTTTCGATATCATGCAAGTCAAACAAAGTTAGATACTTAAGAATAATTTTTTTTAGATAAATGTGTATTTTTTTATAGTATATTTTGAAAAACTATTTTTTTATTTATTTAGAGTAATCTCTAAGACACATAAGTAGTTTTCTTTGTAGTTAACAAGGATTCCTTGAGGGGGAGTCCTGATTATTTTCAAAAAAAAAAATTAAAAAATAAATTTACAAAACTTTGAAAACTCCATAAAGTAATTTTTGAAAATATTTTTAAAAGAAAAAGATTGACAAATATTTTGAAATTTTATAATGCTTAGTTATCTAAAATTTTCTAAATGATTTTCAAAAATCCTTTGAAAATTCAAAATTTTTTCTTTTCATAAGATCAACCTTAGTCATTTATTGAATTTTTTACCAATGTATGTTTATATGCTGGTATACTTATGTTTATAAATGTTCATATTTTTTATGTATGTCAAAAGGGGAGGATAAGAGCTAAGTTAAGAAAAAAAATCAAACTTAAAATTCTCTTATACAAAACAAACTCAACTTAAGAAAATTTTGAGTTTTATGTTTTACTGTGTTACTTAGCCAAAAAGGCTATTTTTTTCTAACTTAAACCCAAGTTGTCATTATATCAAAAAGGAGATTGTTGGTGCAGTTTGCACTAATAGCCTAACTCAGGGTTTTGATATATGACAACGGGTTAAAATTAGACTCTTGTTATCTAATCTCACGAGCTAAGTGTGCAGGCTAACTAAACTTGACGGATTTAGAGGACCAAACACCAGGTTGAAGTCCAGTCGGGTCAGGGAGGACCAAACGATTGACGGAAAGTCCAGCTGAGTCACAGAGGACCAGACAGCTGGCAGAAAGTTCAGTTGGGTCAAAGAGGACTAGACGACTGGCTGAAGTCCAGATATGAGATTCTGGCAGGAAGCCCTGGTAGGTCAGGAAAAGTCAAGAAATGAAATCGGCAAACGGTAAGTGAGGTAAGCGAACTTGAGGAGCAAATCTAGTGAGACTGAATCCTAGTGGGGATGTTAGGCATTGGTCCAACTTGGAACTCTAAGTTGAGACCGTGACTAAATCCGAGTCATTATTATACGGATCTAAGTTACAAATATAATTTGTGCATCCATTATTTGACTAACCTTGTGTTGCGGGTATATATTTTTGACTAACAAAGCTTGTAGAAAAATTATCTCCAGAAGCGCTAGTGGCGCCTCTATTGGATGGAGGTACCTCAGATCTAGAGGCGTTGGAGGTGCCTCAGATCTAGAGGTGTTGGAGGCGCCTCAGATAGATGGAGGTACCTTAGAGCCAGAGGCGCTGGAGGTGCCTCAGGTTGATGGTGACGTCTCAGTGCAGAGGCACTGGAGGTGCCTCGGGTTGATGGAGGCACCTCAGCGCATGAATAAGCAATGTGGATTGAGTTTTCATAAGCTGTTGACACGTGGCATCGATGGAGGCACCTCGGACGGCTTGGAGGCACTTCAGAGTGTATAAATAGCGGGTTCATCGAATCTGATCAGCCTCAATGGAGGCGCCCATGTTCAATGGAGGTGGCCCCCAAGAGGTTATAAAAGAGCCTCACCAAGCAGCACCAATACATCAATTTTGAATGCGATTTTTCCATCATACTGTTGCTCCGAGCTCTTCAACTATTGTGCTACAACCCTGCTATACCAAACTTGCTCCAAAGCCACCATCTACAATAGAATCTTCATTAACACCTGAGCTCATCTTTGTTAATCTTCAAGTGTTGGTAACAAGTTTATATTTCTTTTAAGTTATTACATAGGAAAGTGTAGGATTGTTACACTTCCCTCGTTATGTGCTCGATTGCTCTTCCGAAGGTTTCTCGAAAGAGAGTTTTATTGGATTGCCCGTCGGAAATGTCCCAAAGGGGTGTGGGCCTTGGGATAGTAGTCCGCGAAGGCTGCGAACCAAGTAAAACCAATCGTATACTGATTTGTGTTTTCTTTTACGTTTTTCTTACTTCCGCTGCGAACTTATTTTCCGAACAAATTTCAAAAATAAAGTTTTAAAACATGTGATTCATCCTCCCCCCTCTCACATGCACTCGATCCTATCATTTCTTGGTCCTTTTATCTAGTTATTGCAGTTAATATGTTGATCCTCCCACTGTTATGCTCATTTGAATATTTTTCTATATAACCAGAGTTTTAATTCAAAATTCTTGAAGATCTATCCACAGATACCACTTACTCCTCTACAATTGGAAGAGGACCTTGAGCAACTTATTGCAGATACAAGATGAAGGTAAAATAAAATAAATGTTATATGAATGAGGGAAACAATTCTTTAAAAAGAAGGTATATATTATTGCAACAATGAGTTGCATCAATTTATAGCATTGAGTTCTTTAAAACAGTTCTTTGAAATTATTGAAGAAATTGCTACCAATGAGAAGAATTCATTATCCTCAATAGTAATATTTGATATATTCTCAATCTTCTCAAATAATTATGTGTTTATCATTTTACAAAGGCATTATTGATTATTTTTTAACTAATATAATCTATGTGTTTGTTCACAGATCATGAAAACAGAGTACTCTAAGGAAGAAATTGATTAAGTGTGTTCCGAGTGGTTGGAATTGGCTTTGTTTCAAAGGGACAAGAGAGATGTAAGAAGGAATTGGCTTTGTTTCAAGATCGTCTTGCTAATGCGGAGAAGACATTTTGCACATCATGAAAAATTTTGATTTATGGTTTGATAGCACTAAATTCAGATGTGTACAGTTAATTTTATAAATCTTAGTTGACATTAAAATTGTTGTGAAAAGTAATTATGATATTTTACACATTGTGAAAAAACTTGATTTATGGTTTGATAGTACTAAATTCATGTGTCTTTAAACTGTTGTGAAAAGTAATTAAAGATAACGATTTTAATTATTGTTGAACCATCATCTAACATTGAGGTCCTCAAGAAAGACAACGGTATTTAACTATTGTCAAAAGCATCTAAAGATAATAGTTTTTAAACATTTCGAACTTTTCATTCAAAGACAAGGATTTTAAAATCGTTGTTGTTTAGCGCACTTTTAACAACATTGTCAATTACAAAAAAATTTAAATGGCAAAGACAATGGATAAAATCTGTTGTCTATGAGCGTTTTGGTTATAGTGGTCATTTGGCTGTGAATCAAGTAATTAATCGTGTGTTATTTCTTTTTATGTCTTAGTCTATTTTGCTTCCGATACGAACTCAATTTTTGATAAGTTTTTTAAAACAAAAAAGAAAAGGAGTTTTTAAAATTACACTTGATTCACCCTCTCTCCTCTCACGTGCAAACGATCTTACAAAATCGGCCAACTTCAATCCCAATTTTGCCTCGACTCATATTTACTCCGAGGTATAGGTTAATCGAGTCTCTAGTCGTGCCTCATGACACGAGTCTAATTAATTGATCAAGTCTTGGACATGCCACATGGAGTCCATGCTTTCTCCCACATCAATCATATTGGGCAAGTGAGCTGATCTAGCTCGGTGGTTCAGTTAGTTCGAGAGAATTAAGTAAAGTAAAAGTGAGTCAACTAGTCTAAGCACATCACTCTAGCTAGCTAATTTGAGCTGGTAGACACTCCCACGAAGCGAAACAAATAGATTTTATTAAAGGAAAATTAGAAGGTACTTTAAAAAGATTAAAAAATATAAATTTTTCTATACAAAGATAAAAAAAACAACAAAAATTAACTATAAATTATATTTTCATAAATAAACTACCTTCAACTAAACAAAAACTTCAGGACCACTTTTAGAACGTCTAAAAACTTGGAGGGGCGGTTTGATAATTCCCCTCTTATGTAACAAGTGACGAGGGAACGACCTCACCTTCCATTACTTTCCAATTCTTTACGTCCTCTTCTTCACTTGCTCTCCACAAAATATCCAAACCCCAATTAATTTTAACCTCCTCGAATTAATTTACCCAATTAAGCCTGGTGAAACTAATTAAACACAATTATCTGCCGGCACGGAGTCAAGTGGCTGTCATTACTTTAATAGAAAAGGCAGTAGCAGATGGATTAGAACTAGTAGACCATGCATCATTATCATTCAAGTGGCAGTTGCCCTTTCTTGTCAAGGGCTTGTCCTGTTTTAAAAGAAAAGGTGGTGTTCTGGGGCATGCACGCATTGATGCAGGCCTTAGAGGGATGATGCAATGAACAATCACCTTCCATTCAACGGCCGATCTTATCTCTTCTCGTCACTCATAATTCAAAGGAATCAAACTATGTGCCTTAATTAATTCCATGCACTGTGGCCACAGGGATCTGATCATCTCTGCATGACCAGGCAGGCATCTTAATTTCGTAATTCGTAGAGCAAAAAATGGGATGGAGAAGGTCCCTTTCTAACTTGTTCTTTGGCAGTGGATTCCATATCGAAGTCAATCACAATTAGGAATATTGGAAATATGCTTACAGAACAGTCAGATTAGACTCCGCGTTTCTTTTATATATTTGTGGTTTTGCCGGCGTTCCATGGAGAAGGAGAGATCTTCTCCATGCTACGATTCCATAACCACGTAGTCTCGAGGCATATATTCCACTGTGATTCTGATTCCGTTGTCTTCTATAAATGGAAAGAGAGAGTTCATTTTACTCACAGAAAGCAATTTTTCAACGGACATAATTTATTTATCACGTTAAATATTAAGGAAAAAAATGAAAACATTTTTCTCCTTCAAAGCGCCAGGTGGCGCGATCACGTCGAGCGTTGCGGGCCCGCCGGCCGCCGACGAAGTGCGCGACCGACACGGCGACGTGGACGAGGGGGCCTTCGAGAATGGGGGGGGAGG
>JBBUKS010488250.1:0-15651 GCA_038050645.1 Hedychium gardnerianum
ATTAAATATTTGATTTGAATAATATCGAACTGATACAATTCCGTGGAATGCCCTTCTTCGAACGGTTCAGTTCCGGTCGGTCCGATTTAAAGGTTTAGTACCGGTCGGTCCGATTTAACAACTCCTATGTCACGGGCGAGACTTGAACCCAATGTCGTCCGGTTCGCAATTAGTCCCCAAAGCCACACTAATTATAAACCGACGGTCCTCGACAACGCCCCTGCTCTCCAAGTGCTCGACGCAATGCTGGCCACGGCATCGCTCGGCGCCAATGTCTTCGTCCGCTGTGACCCCTCGGATCCTCGCGCTGTGGCCCCTCTCGCTATCCACGCCCTCACCACCTTCCTCCGCCTTCGAGATCAATATCAATCCTGACTAGTCAACTCCAACCCCGCAGATTTGGCGCCGTCCTTCCCAGCGTTGGCTCCATCTTGCTACTTCGAAGGCGGCTGCGGCGGCAATGGCGACGGTGTCCTCTTCCGCTGTGGCATCCATTTCTCGGATTCTCCACAGGGATCGTAGATCTGCGTACGTGTTCTCCATGGCTTTCTCCCCTTTTCCGTCCTCCGCCGGTTGCAGGTCCCGACCTCTGCCTCTTGGTACGCGCACCTCTCTAAAAAGGCTCCCTTTAGCGATTTCTCGGCTTCCTGCTGTGGCGCTCACTGTCTGCTCTTTTTCTGATCGGTTGTCTGGGAAAAAGTAGTCTTGGGAAGTGGGTCGTCGAGTAGGAGGAACAATACCTTTCCTTGCTCAACTGCATCATCGCCTCTCGTCCCGGTTTTGAGGTATATCCTTTTTCAGTTTGCAAACCGAACTCTAGGACTGAAGCACAAATGAGGAATGTAATAAATTTCTTGGATTTCTGCGGCACAATGAATACAAATTTCTCATCTCGCTATGTGTTTAAAGTTATCTTCTTAGAATTGGATTTTCTAGTTTCATGATTTTCTTTATGCATATTGACGAGCAGAATCTTGATGCCAGTTTTATGTTTTACGACTGTGTATATAGTAAATGAAGCACAAAAACATAAACTTGATAGAGCTCTTGGCCCAAGGCACAAAACTGAATGAAGGCAAGGCGAAAGAAACTGCTCCTTTTACGTCACTTTTTGTGTTTTTTTTTGTAATGTATGACTTGAAATAGCACCTCTGCAATGCATTAGAAAACAATTGTGTGGGTTAATGATTCTCATTCCAAGGCTATGAGTACTCTTTTGTTCAATTTAGGACAGTATGCTCTTGTTGCTATAAGTTGACTATTCAGCTACATGTTGAACAAGCTCACAATCACCTGCTTATCAATCAACTGCGATGCCAAATAGGTTTGAACACTAAATGTCACATAAAACATCACTAAATGAAAAAAAAAAGAACTATCTTATTCTATTCCTTTATCTATTTTGTTTGAACTTTAGGAGATTTTTTTTTTCATATTTTTTCTTCTGTTATTACTGTAATAATGTCTTACAAAACAGATTAGCATATTTACTTGCTTACCTTTTCATTGTGGAACTTAAATTTCAGGAGTAGACAAGTTTTGTGCAAAGCTGAATTAAATGTTTCAGGGGAGATTCCAAATAGTCCAGCAGCTGAAATGAGCCAGTATGAGAGTATTGTCGAACTTCTTACTACTCTTTTCCCTGTTTGGGTACGTTGTTGGTGGTTAATCTGTGTCTATCTCTTGTTTTTGAGCTTGCTTTTAACTTCGTACCAAAGCACGAATTGGGGTTAGGGAAATGAACTCTTTTCTTTGACAGGTTATAATAGGCACAATCATTGGCATATACAAGCCATCTATGGTACCTTATTTTTATTCTCCAATACTATTTGAATTTCTTGTGATAATTGGCTTTCTATTTTACTTATGATAAATGAACTTTATTATTAATTGACATTAACCTTTTATTTTAGGTTACTTGGTTAGAGACAGACCTTTTCACTTTTGGCTTAGGGTTCCTCATGCTTTCCATGGGGTTGACCCTCACATTTGAAGATTTCAGGAGATGCATGAGAAATCCATGGACAGTAAGATGCTAAGATGCTCCACCTTGTTAGTGTTCTTATAGATACAAATTGTTAATATTCACAATCATGCATTTTTTTATTTTGTTTTTTATTTACAGGTGGGCGTAGGATTTCTTGCTCAATATTTAGTCAAACCTTTGCTTGGCTTTGTAATTGCTATGGTATGGGCACGTTGTTTGTAGCTTTATCCATAGCAAAACGATTCAGACTTTTATGCTAAACAATATATGTTACTATTACCGAATTTTCCTTGGTTTTTTTTTTTTGCGACTTTATTTATGAACATCAATCAAGTCCTTTTCTGGAGCCTTATTTATGTTTGCATTTTTTGCCCACTATTGTTCTTCATTCCATTGCAGACTTTGAAATTATCTGCACCTCTTGCAACTGGTCTTATCCTGGTATCATGTTGTCCTGGAGGTCAAGCATCCAATGTAGCAACCTATATATCGAAAGGAAATGTAGCACTTTCAGTTCTTATGACGACGTAAGTTTCTTTACATGATGTAACAATATCTGGACATAAACACAAGATTGTCATCTACAGAAATAATCGGAGCCTGGGAATCCATATGGATCCTGCGAAATATTCTATTTTCATATGATTTAAGAGGCTTGTTTGTATGTTATTAGGAGAACCTAGTTAATTTATACAGGTTTTTGCTAGCTGAGGAAATATAAGATAACAATCCAATCATTCGAATGACTCTTTGTAGTATGCCATTTATCATTGACACATGTATATATGCTTATGTGAGGATTACAAGTAGAAGTACCATTCTGATTATGGCAGCAGGATCTTTAGTACTTTGGATGAATTAATTTCCATCCCCAAGTAGAAATGACTAATAATTTATTGTACGTTGGATGAAATTCATTTATGCTATGTTTACGTGGACACTAGATAACATGGCAACTGGTCACCGATATATCATTCAGGCAACCATGCACTGTTGTACAACATTCTCTTGCCATTTTCAGCTTATAGGGCCCAATAAGCATCACATAGAGGATGATTATAAACTATAAATGATGGATCACCCCCTGACAATTTAGTGTTTATTCCCTCTGGATAATTTCAATAGTTCAAGAGAGGTTGAGTCACATATCTTTTCTGTTAAAGGGCCTCACCAATCTGTTTGGTTGGTGTGCCTGTTATGTGGTGAAATTTATCCGAGATTAATTCTATATTGATATTTTTATGTTTATCTGTCTGCACTAAACTTGCTCGCAGCAATACATTAAGCTTATTGCAATCATAGTGATCAGATGCTGATCTTGGATTCTTTCAGTTGTTCAACAATTGGGGCTATAGTAATGACACCTCTTCTCACTAAGCTTCTCGCTGGTCAGCTTGTCCCAGTTGATGCAGCTGTAAGGATATTTTTCTTCTTACTAAATCCAACATATACGGTTTTTTATGCCTCGGCATCTTATGTGTTAAGCAAATGATACAATGATAATCACTGAATTCTTATTTGTCTCTAGGGATTGGCCATCAGTACTTTTCAGGTTGTTTTGGTCCCCACCATTGTTGGCGGTAAATTTTCTTTTGAGAAATATTGCAAGTACACACTTATTTTCATTGTCGAGCTGTTATGAACATACAAGTCTAAATGTGTACCCTTCTCAAAGTGCATTGAGATCAATTTATTTAATTTCTAATAATACAAGTAGATAGTCGATTGAATTAAAAATGTTATTATACTGCATTAGACTAATGCTCGACATATTTTAAGTATTTAGTATGTGTTAAAGCATGTCGAGATGAATTAGATGAGGCTCACTTATTTAAGTTTCTTTTATTTAGAACTTTTTTATTTTATTAGTTGAACCAAAAAATGAATTTATTTTTTTTATGCTTCAATATGTGTTAACATGAATTCATACAAATTATACTTTTATAATCTTCTACTTAACTTGTTTACATTTAATAATAAGAACATACCAATTAGATAATTAGTTGATTTTGAATTTTAATTAATAGATTTCATCTTGACGCATGTTAAAGCATGACAAGTGTTGGTATAGTATGATATTTATTGGCATGAGCAACACGGTAAATATTATTGGTGCCGATCAATATCGGATGTCAATAATTTACTGGAACAATTTGTTTTAATCATGCCATCCGGCACGGCATGAGATTTTAAACCGTGTTAAATTATGATGAAGGTATTTTTGCCTATTCCAATTACCACCTTTTCTTTCTTTGAAACAAAGATATAGTTGAAAGGATATAGATGAATCAGAAAATTGAAAGCCCTGGAAAACAATTGCTGGAATGTTTTCTGCTCACATCTGGTAATTCATTCGACAATGGGTCTTTTCTGTTATATATAGTCCAGGCATTAGTTTCTGGATAGACAATGTAATGGCTCCTTCTGGTATAGTATCTATTAAGTTTTTATAAACATAATCCTTATAGTTCGTGACTAAATGTATGAATTCTAGAAGGTTCTTTTACTGTTAGAGTTGTTCCTCCCATGCATTAGGATCTTATATTGACTTGTTGAATTGACTTTGGCAGTATTGGCAAATGAGTATTTCCCTAAGTTTACCAAGACCATATCCACACTCACCCCATTGATTGGTGTTATTCTTACTACATTGTTGTGTGCAAGCCCTGTAAGTACCCCTGTCTATGAACTTGAGCATATTGTTAGAGTTTATTATCCAAATTTTGTTGGCCTTGACTCGAAAAATTTCGGTGTATTTAGTGCAACTTTAATTATGAGATCTTTTTTACCTTTATTATTATTTTCCCTCACATATATATGTATGTAATTAGCATCATGTTATGTAAGCTGAAGTCCGCTCTTGTACCAATTTTGATATAGTCAATTCTACTCCTTTGCTTGTACCAACTATATTATTGCGACATATAGTTGCAGCTATTTTGTCTTTTTTCTCATGAATATGCTTGTGTTAAGTCCAAGTGTGTCGATTTGAAGAATGTCACTGTGCATGGAACAAATCCTATTGTTTTAATGATGAAGGTGTTGGTCGAGTGATCTTGTCTTTTAGCATCTTTATTTTTTTTAAGATTGATGGGTTTTCAACTTTTTTCTTTGCAAGATCGGGCAAGTTGCAGAAGTCTTGAAATCTCAGGGAGCACAACTTATTATTCCCGTAGCTTTCCTTCATGTAGCAGCGTTTGCCCTTGGCTATTGGTTGTCTAGATTTTCAACATTCGGGGAATCCACTTCTCGTACCATTTCAATAGAATGCGGCATGCAGGTAATACTTTCTGACTGAATTTAAAGAGTAAACAGGCACAATTGAGGCACGATGCAATCAGTATCTATAAGATCCTGTAGCAAATCCTGCTGCAAATCTGAACTCTGAAGCATTTTAAATTAATTACAGAAAGTCATGTTGGTTTCTGTTTTGACTACAGTCTGATTAAAACTGACATAGACCAAAGATTCTTCATTCTTCGTTTTTTCTTATTGAAAAAAAAAATCCATCAAAATACGTAATGTTACATTATACGCTGGCATAAATGATGATCCGTCAATAGTTTTCTCATTCTTTCCTGGAAGTTGGTGATTTGGTGCTAATGTGGAACATTCAAAACATTGTCAGAAGTATGATTTGCACAAGTATCGTTCAAAACAAAAGCAAAATAATTAATTTTGAGGTTATGCACAATCCTCCATGCAGTAATAATCTCCTGTTAATCAATCTTATTTTTTTTATAGTAACAGTTGCAATACAATCTCATGAGATTTTTTTTTTTGTAGAGAAGTTAAACTTGATGTTCTGCATTCTATACACGAAAAGATGTTTAATTTTGAGTAGAGTGAGTATAGTATGTACATTGTCTAACTAGTAAACATATCTGTTTTCAGCTTAATAGAGGGTTACCTTTTGCTGCAGCAATTATAGATCACATTTGTAGGAGAATTGGAAAGCATTCAATAGCAAATTGTGAATAACTGCCTTGTCGTAATTCCCTCCAAATATGCAACATAGTGTACTCCTTCCGTATCTCCACTCTTCGTTCTGTTGCAATAAGTAGTATCCAGCTGCATTCCTCGTTTCCTCAGTCTACTCATAGTTACAGTTTCAGAATACTTCATTAGCGTTCGGATGATGAATATGTACCTCAGGAATTAGGATTTCCTTGGAACCAACTAACTTATAGCATGTCTTTTGTTCGATATCATTTAGTATACTATGTAACTGTGTGAAGATTTTTAGAGAGCATTCTCCATTTTGTGTCGTCTTCCACCATGCAACTGTCAACTACGATTCCCACAGGAAAGATGCTGATGAATGCTAATATCAGCAACCACGGCTGAGTGCATAGCTATGTCGTTCTTCATAATCACCCAATCACCATTTTTGCTGATTTCATCTTAAAACAAACGTTACCATTGGTATGCAATTTACAGCAATGTTTTCTGTTAAGGATGCATTTCAGATTCCACGATTAGCGTCATGGGGTTTTTATAGTCCATGCAGAATCAACTTTTAGGAACTTTATAGAAGACCACCTGAACCGTAACATGTCCTTTTTTGAAGCCACGGTCCGTGTGCAAGTAAGTTGCAATATCTAAGATTGAATTTCTTACACCAAGACCACTAGTAGCTTTAGGTTTGCATAGTCTTCCATGACAACGAAAAACCGTGCCTATCTTTACCTTCTCAAAATCAGTGCCTCAACCTCTGTATACATATCTGGTAGTGCAAATCTGTGACAGCGATACAATCTTTTACCATTTAATTCAATTCTGATTGGATTAACTCTAGCTTCACAGCATGACACAGTCTCTTCACTACTGCGTTTTATTAGTTTTCTTCGCTATGATTGAAAAAAAAATGCTGAGCTAATGTCATGTTTGATTAGAAATACAGGAATCGACTCATAGACTGAAAACAAAATACAGATAGGCTGCATTTTTCAAGACTTTCATATTAATTTTTCATGATAATTTTGATCATCATTCAACATTTCAAGTTTTTTTATGTGAAATATTATCCAAATATTTTTGCAAGTATGATTCACTGTGTGCTACCCTATCTTAATCCAGAGTTCTGCTCTTGGATTTTTGCTTGCTCAAAAACATTTCACAAATCCCCTCGTCGCTGTTCCTTCAGCTGTGAGCGTTGTCTGCATGGCGGTAAGAATTCAAACTGATGTCTCTTATTTTTCTTCCGAACATTCGTATCGTGTTTGAAGTATCGAGTATTAATTAGGAGACATGCCAAGAAAGAAACACAAACAATACTTATTTACAGGAAACTGACTGATAATCTACACAAGAATTTCTTCTTGATTTAATTCTTACGAAAATATTAACTGCTTCAGGTTCAGAGTAGAATAAGATTAAGCTCAATATTAACTGTACTTGTTATCGATTTTTCGATTACGAAGCAATGTCTCTTAAACCTTCATGCTTCATCTTTTAACTTAAACAGCTCGGTGGGAGTGCTCTTGCTGTTTTCTGGAGGAACAGGCCCATTCCGGCTAATGACAAGGATGATTTTCAAGAGTGATGAAGAAACATATGATTTCTTTCCTGTTGGCTCGTCTTATCGAAAGCTTAAAAGAATTCTTGTACCGATGAAGATAGGCATAGATCGAGCAATTTCTGATCCCCCTGAACTATGCGGGGGAATCGATTTCGGATTCGGTCTGCAGAAACTAGATTCTTGTTTCTCCAACTTGCTAGTGAAACATTCATCTGAATAAGATTGTTGGTTTGCTCCAAAATACATTAAAGCATTGTTATCCAAATACATAACACCAAATATGGTGAATGTACTTAGCTTTAATCCTTCAAATATATGTCACATAACTGCCAATGCCATGTCTGACTCAACACGACACGACACGGAAATAAGCTGATCGAACCGAGTGCGCATAATAAACCTATTTTGACACCATTATACTCAATTGAGGTTAAATGACTTCTCTATTTAAAGAGGAGTTGATCACTTCTATAAAAATTTGAGTAAAAATAAAAAATACGTAGAAGAATCTATATAATCGATTTCATTTAATGGAATAATACTTAATTATTGTTGTTGTCCCTCATTATTATTTTCGTTAAACGAGCATCTTTGTTTAGAAAACATCAAAATAATACTTGATGCGGCAGAAATCTACCACCTCATTTGAGTTTGAGGATGAAGCTTTTTGAGATTACCGAAGAAGTTTTCTTCTTCTAACATGGTCAACTTTGCGAGGAATAATACGCGTTAGAGGGCTGACCATGAGGTACTCTAGCGAGGTCCCTTAAAAGATAATAGCAAAACAGGCAAGTTAGCGGAGAATAATGTTATCATACTTTCATAATGTTGATATCATTATCTTATATAGGAGAAGAGTGATGAAAAATTATCTAGTTTTTTCAAAGATCGTATTTTTTTTTCACCTATACCGAATGACACATTTCCTTTGTGATTGATATAATTGTTTCATAATAATTACAACTACCACATAACCCTAAAGTCCAAGGCCGGTCTTTCAAATATTTAGGCGTGATTTATATTCATGCACAGGAAAATAACCCATTTGAACTCAGGATTCGGGCGCTTGACTGTTTCACACTTGGGTACTTAGACACTCGAGATTCGAGAGCTCGACAATTGACACTCGGGCTTTTTGATTCATCTATCAAATAAATTTAAAATATAATTTATATATATTTAATGATTGTTTTTTAAAATATTCATCCATATTAAAATTCAAATTTGATCCTTTTATTTATTTTCATAAATATTTTATGCACTTGAGACACATAAATTCAGAGCACAATTTCTACCTAGAGGTTGATATTGGTGCTTATTAGAATTATGCTTACCTAAATTCTTTATCACCCCATCACATACATGCGACACGTAAATAACACCTTATTATTATTTTTAAAATCTAAATATCTAATTCTTTAAATTAATTAATCATAAAAATGATAAATTTAAATTCATAGAATTTTTTTAACAGACACCTGTATAAATAAAAAGTATTTGCGAAGATTTATATAATAATTAATATTTTTAAATTTATCATTCTATTAAAAATAATTATAATATATTATAATTAAAATTAAAAATTTTCGAAATACTTATCCGCGCTGCATCGTAACCCCGGTATAAATAACCTCTTACTTAAGATCACGTGTTGTTAAAGCAAATAAATTAAATTCGATTTATGGAACGCCTTTTTAGATCTAGAATTTTTCTTTTTTAAAAAAGTGTGTTTAGTTTGAAATTTGAATACATCATCGTCCCTTTATTCGAGTAGTAGTTTATCCTTTTTGGTAATATATATATATAATTTTTTATTTATTTGTGGAAATTTAATATTCGTATTAAGACTATTATACGCCACACCTTAGTGGACCAATAACCAGGATACGTAATGGAGCACGTCAGTTATCGCCGATTGTTTAACTACCGCAATTGTTAACTTCAGTAATGATTCGTCCAATATTATTGATCCCACGTACGAGAAGGTGGTAAACAACTGGGTATCTATAGTTGAGTACAAAGGATTCTTTTATAAACAGATAAATTTATCTATATATATATATGTGAAAAAATGGCTGGCCTCATACTGTTATTACTTTGTCGAGAATTTAGGGTTCGCTTCGCGGTCTCTGCGCCGTAACCAAGTCGAAGAAGAGATTTCTTTCCTTTTTTGCTCACGGATTGCAGAGGGATCGAAAGCCTTTAGCTCTTCTGCTGGGTAAATCTCTTCCGACGATCTTCTTCTTTGCTAATTTCCTCTATGATCTGTTTTTGCGTTCTGTGTTTTCATGGGATCTGGTTGTTTAGCTGGTGTTTCTCCTTGGTGGTTTGGTTTCTTGATCGAAGATTTCTTTCATGGGATTTTGATGTTTTTCTTGGTGGAGGATGTTCAATTGGAATCCATCTGTTTCCCCCAATTCGGTCCTGACAGCGACGTTGAGCCAAACTCTTTATTTGTTTAACTGCGAGATCCCTGCATCAATGTCAAAGATGTGAGTTTTGACCTTGATGATTCGGGATAGATGGACGAAGAAACGTCCAATTCCCTGTGAAAAAGAATGAAGGGGAGTTTGTTTGGTTTAAACAAAATCTTATGCAATTGTGTGTGATTATGATTATGGTAGAAAGCGAGAGTTCACTTAGTTGCATTTTGTTTACTTTTTGTAGTGATTGTTCTGTGTGTTCTAAAACCAATCAAAATGCCAAAGGAGAGGAGGTCTCATTCGAAGGATCACCGATGTCGCGCTTCGCCATTTCCGTCTATTTCCTCACCGCGTAGTGCACCTGATTCTGTCAAAGTTGCAGCTGATGATAAGAAATGGGAAGATGTTCGTTGCCCTGTGTGCATGGAGCATCCTCACAATGCTGTTCTTCTTCAATGTTCCTCGCGCGATAAGGGTTGCCATGCATTCATGTGCGACACCAGCTACCGCCATTCTAACTGTCTGGATCAGTATCGAAAGTCATTCTTGAACAAGTTGCCAGAGGAGGATGACAATGTGCAACTGCCTTCCGACATATTGTGCCCCCTCTGCCGCGGGAATGTCAATGGTTGGACGGTGATAGAGCCCGCTCGCAAATATATGAATGCTAGGTCTCGGAACTGTTCTCTGGAATCATGTTCGTTTACTGGTGCTTACGGGGAGTTAAGGGAGCATGCAAGGAAAGAGCATCCATCTGCGCGGCCATCTGAGGCAGATCCTGAACGTCAACAAGATTGGAGGATGATGGAGCGACAGCGAGATCTTGGAGACCTGTTCAGCATGTTTCACTCACCTGTTACCGGAGAACATCTCACTGAGGATGAGGAGGCGATCAATAACTTTGTGGTGTTTCCTCCTATTACCATGCTTCTGGTTGTGCGTGTACACCAATCTAGAGCGAACAGTGGTGTGTCGACTCTGCCACCCTCTTCCAGATCAAGAACCTCATTTAGGCAGTCATCCAGGGCTCAAAGGGCAAGAAGGGTGATTCGATGGGGCGAAACCTTAAGCAATGCAAGGGCAGCTGAGAGAGTTACTTCGCAAGGCTATCAAGCAGGATGGATAGAGCCATCTTGGGTTTCAGATGACGATGACAATGAAG
Organism: Hedychium gardnerianum; assembly: GCA_038050645.1. Lineage (NCBI taxonomy): Eukaryota > Viridiplantae > Streptophyta > Magnoliopsida > Zingiberales > Zingiberaceae > Hedychium > Hedychium gardnerianum. Next base: position 11,094 of record JBBUKS010488250.1, read on the forward strand.
ATGCATCTTGATGCTTGCACCTGTTGCTGTCTTAGTTGTGCATCTTGATGCCAGTTCTTATAAGAATGGGTTCTTCCTTCAGATTTGTACCCCAAGAAGCTGCTTTCTAGCCCATTGTAGAAAGAATAGCCGATGAACGATGACGACAAACAAGATGAGAACAGCTACCTAGCTATTGGATCAGGTGACTGATCAGTGGTAATTGCTCGAATTCAGATTCAAAGATTTGAATTGCAATGTCAGTGTGATTACATCAATGGAGATGAATGACTCCAAATTCTTCAGAATGATCACAGAATTCATGAGATGGATATTTTGTTCAATCATGTGCATGAATAATAATTCCTTTTGCTTCAGAAAATGTGTTATCTTACATTTACAAGTGTTAATAAGTTAGCCCTGTTCTTTAAAATATCTTACTAAGCATTCAGAAAATTTTATCTCATCATTATCTCATCCTCTTCATCGTAATAAAGTAAATTTTAACTCGTCTAATATTAATTGTTATTATAAACAAATATTTATTTATGGGTTAATATATTTATTTATGGGAGAAAGACAATCTATTTTATCTTTTTGATTCTTTAGAAGCATACAAGTATTACTTGATAGTTAGAAGATTCATATTAACTTATGTAAAATTAATTATTATCCTAACTTTTATATTTTTTATCAAAAAATTATTTAGAATATTTACATCAGATTTTTTAAATAAAAAATTTATTTTAAAATTTATATTTTATATCAAAAAATTCTTGATCAACTATCCTATTCATAATTTAAATTTTATGAACAGTCTTTTTTTTTTAAATTTAGAGAATGTCCTCCTTAAACTCTCCATTATTACAAATATAATAATAATAAAAAAAAAAAGATAAAAAGAGAAAAATAATTTAAAAAATAAAAATAAAAATAAAAAGTAATTATTTAAATTTAATAAAGTGAATGATTTATCCTAAATTTTAGAAATAAATGATGCTTTAACATTAGATTCTTTTTCAATTCTCTAAATTTAAATTTATATTATAATATTTTTCCAATTATAGAGAATGAAATTCTCTATTCTAAAAATAAAATAATATATATATATATATTTTCAATTTCTCTCCTTCTTAAACTCTTTATTATTATAAATATTATAATAAAAACATAAAAAAAGAAGAAAAAAATAAATAAATAAATTTTTTATAATAATCGATATAATGTGTAGTGAAAAATAATTATCTAAATTTAATAAAATCAATAATTTAAATTTTAAAAATATAATAGAGAAATTAGTATAAATGCTTTTAAACTAAAACTGCATAAAGAATACAAGTTATATAATTTTTTAATAATGAGATAGAAAAGTTTGATATTCTTGACAAAACTAACAATACGAGAAAAAAAAATGAGTAACACTTCCTGAGATAATAAGATTAAAAGGTAAGAGAATAAAAAAATAAAAATGAGTAATAATGAGGATAAAAGATAAGCGAATTACATCCACTTAGATTCTCTTATACGTTAACTAAATATTTTAAATAAGTTTAAATATTTTTTATTATTATTTTTTTAATTTATAAATATTATAAATAATTTTTAAAAAATAATTATTATTATTTTGAACAACGGTGAATGATGATAAAAGGCGAAACGCTCTTTCCCAACGTCTCCGATAGTCCGTCTCAGGATCAACACGAAAAATATAAATCACGGAGACTAGTTTAGCTAATCCGAATAGTAATCAGCTAATTAAAATTTAACCCTCAAATTTTATAATGATAATACTTCATATATTAATCATCAATTCATTTCACAGACTTTTTGAACAACTGTGAATGTAATCGTAAACCCTAATCGGTGGTTCTGAGATATGAATCCTAATTGCATTTGAAAGTTAAAATCAAGAATATTTTATTGAACTGCGTGAGTAAATTTTTATATTATGTCAAATCATATATATAACTTTCATAATATTAAATCACGTATCATATTTTTAAAATACTTTTTCTCTTCCTCTTTCAATTTATTAATCAATTTCGTTCTTTAAGTCTAACATAAATTTTTTAAAATCATTTTAAATAAAAATCTATATGAAAACTTTCTTTATATATTTATATCATCAAATCTGAATTTAATAGTATAAATTGAAATTAATTAATTTTTAAACTTACAAAGAATTATAAAATTTATTACCAACTCAAGTTTAAGATAATGATACTAATTAATCCATCAATGGATTCTTAAAATCCTTATGATTTAAAAAATATCGAATTTTTAAATGATATAAATTTATCATTCAATTTCATCCGAAGCTAATTGATGAACCTAAAAATTGAATCATTTTAAATTAAAATCAATATATTCTTAAAATTTTTCTTAATATATTTATATTTTTAGATCTCAAAATTTTAAATTGATAAATTAAAATTTTAAATACATACTCTTAATTTATGCTATTAAAAAAATTTAAATATGTACTTTTAAGTTATGTTATTAAATTTAGATTGAAAGACTTAAATGTATTAAAAATTTGAGTATATTAATTTTGATTCAAAATTGATGGAGAAACAGCTGGGATTTTTAATATTAGATTTTTAATATTATGAAAATTATGTATATGATTTGGATAATCATGACTCACGTCGTTCAGTAAAATGCCATAAAAGTCAAAGATAGATATTTTTTAAATCATCGAATCACTTATTCTCCCAACCGTAGAAGCATTCATTCAGAAGCGTGGCCAACATTTCGACACCTAATTAATGTGTCTTTGGTAGAAGAAAAGGATATTATTATTTGAAAATAAAATTTTGACCTTTTCGCTATTAAAGGTATTATAACAAATAAAAATAAAAATAATAAAAAATGAAGTTTCCAAAACTGTCAAACCATGACGAAATAAGAATTTGTTTAACATGATTTTTTAGGAAAAATAATAAATCAAAATTTGAGATAGATCGGCAATTGGTGGAGCGTTGCTATCGACCAGTCAAGGAGAAGTCGATAGAGCCCGCGGTCGACGACAGCGATCCCAAACCCAGCAGTCCCGCGGCGGAGACGACGGCGGCGGCGCGCCTGTCGTCGGTAGCCTCCTCGTCGAGGACGTTGTGCTCCAAGATGTTGTAGATCAGCATCTCGCTCTGCGGCGGTGGTTCGTCGACGTCGATGCGCCCCTCGAGCATGTCCACCACCCGCGCCATGCTCGGCCGCTCCTCCGCCTTGTCCCGGATGCACCACAGTGCGACGTGGACCAGCGTCCGCAGCTCCGCCTCCGGCGGCGACGCCCCCTCTCTGTTGAGCCTTTCGTCGAGCACCTCCAGCGCTTTCCCCTGCAGTGCCTTCTCGTGCACGATTTTGGGGAAGTAAGACCATTTCTTCTCCTCCGTCACCTGGACGGCTCGACGGCCGCCGACGATCTCTAGCAGCACCATTCCGTAGCTGTAGATGTCGGATTTATCGGTGACGCCGGTGCCGATGAGCCACTCGGGGGCGAGGTAGCCGCGCGTGCCGCGGACGGTGGTCACCACGCGGCTCTCGTCCTTGCCCATCAATTTCGAAAGGCCGAAATCGGCGACTAGGGCACGGAAGCCATCGTCGAGGAGGATGTTCTCCGGCTTCACGTCGAGGTGGAGGACGCGCGCGCGGCAGTCGTGGTGGAGGTAGCTTAGGGCTTTGGCCACGTCGATGGCCACGCGGTGGCGCATCGGCCAGGGGAGGCAGTGGCTGTCAGAGGCGGCGTCGCGGGAGGGGAAAATCCATCGATCTAGAGATCCGTTGGCGACGAACTCGTAGACGAGGAATCGGGGGCCGGGGGTGACGCAGTATCCGAGGAGGCGGACGAGGTTGCAGTGGTGGATGCTGGCGATGGCGGCGACCTCGGTGCGGAACTCGCGGTCCCCGCGCTCCGCGATCGCGTCGATGCGCTTGACCGCGACGGCGGTGCCGTCGTCGAGGATGCCGCGGAAGACGGAGGCGGACGAGCCGCGGCCGAGGAGGCAGCGGAAGCCGTCGGTGGCGGCGGCGAGGGACTCGAGGCGGAACTTGATGGGGAGGCCGGCGACCTTGCGGAGGAAACTGTACTCGACGCGGTGCTCCTCGAACTCCGCGACGGAGCGGCGGGCGAGAGAGAGCTGGCGGTGGGAGAGATCGGTGTAGAGCGAGAGGATCCAAGCGAGGACGCCGAGGACGGCGACGAAGGCCACGGCGAGGACGACGAAGAAGGCGACGTTGGGGCCGACGCAGAACCACAGGACGAGAAGGAGCGCGAGCAGGGAGAGGATGGTGGCCGCCGCAACGGCCTTCGCTCGCTGTGCCTCCATCAAACTAGAATCGAATCAGAAGAGGAGGAGCAGCCATGGATTATAGTGAGATGAAGCTTAAAGTCAGACTTGATTGAAACAGGTTTGACTCGAGTACTTCTAAACTATTTCATTCCGCTGACATTTTTCTACTAATTCTTAGGGCTGTAAATAAGCCAAGCCGAGCCAAACTTTGGATTGTTCAAGCTTGTTTGATAAGGTAACCGAGCCAAGCCGAGCCGAGCCTAAAATGAACCAAGCTTTTGAAATGATTG
>JBBUKS010488276.1:0-15645 GCA_038050645.1 Hedychium gardnerianum
TTTTTGAACTTAGAAACGACTTCTTTAGTAACATCAACTGAATCAGAATTGAGCAACTGGATTGAATGAAACGTATAAGACAGTTTGGTATGACTACTAAATTCAGTTTGAGAAGCAAAATAAAATTAAATGAAACATAACGAGCATAAATGTAACTAATGTACTTATCTTTTGGAATATTTATCAATTATCTTGAGGCAGAATTGACCACATTTAGTTGAAAATGCTATTAGTTTCTAGTACAAAACTCTGATACTGGATGATATAGAATTGAGTAGTTCCTTACTTAGAATTCAACTCACTTCTTGACAAGCTAATGGATGAAATCACGTTTAAAGAAAATCAGAAGGAAGGAATTCCGATAACTCGGCTAATTCGAAATGCTAAATACAAAATGAGAGATTCATTACTTGATGGTCATTCAAGGCGTGCCAGTGTGCAACACCAAACTCATTTTCCTTCTCTTTCTTTCAGATAAGTGAAAGGCAAGTGCATTATACAACACACTTTCAATGTAGCATTCATGAAATGACAGTCATGGTGTCCAAACATAATTTTCACACTACGGAAATAAGCCGGTGTGTGTTTTTTTGTATGGTATTAGATGTCTGTATACTAAGAGGCCACTATGGGAACTAACTCGTACGATTTAGGCTCAATCTTTTTAAAAGGAGAAAGACAAGCACCCCCAAACCTCTGTTGAAGGAATATTAGCACTGAAAGAAGGATTCCTCCACAAGGAACAAGGATATCCCATACCAGTGAATAAAAACCCTCATATGGACTAGCATATATGTAGGATGAGTTCAGAGGAGGAACATAATAGCGACTTCTATAAGCATCATAAGCATGAGGCAGTCCTCGAACAACAGTATTTCCAATATAGAAGGAAGGGGCAAGAGCCTTTTCTTTAGAGCCCGAGAATACATTGAAGATAACTTGAGGAAGCAAAAAACCATCAAGTATCAAGCCAGCATAGGATATTAGACTACCCCAAAGAGAATCATGGAGCTGCTTACCATAAAAAGGTCTTCTTCCATGAGCTTGGCTATGAATGATGTGAACCAACCAGGCAATCAGTCCTCCAACCAAATACAAAGGCAAGCAAGTTTTGATAGTATTCTTCTCTGCCGACCATAAGTCCCACCAGGCCTCATTGCTTGATCTTGCAGTCCATGAAAGTTGAAGGAAGCGAAATTGCAGTAGGAAAGCAACCATCGTTATGACCCTTACTATCACCTCATTTACCTCAACCCATCCACCACTCCACGATAAAACATTCTGATAGGCACTTGTTCTAAACAAAGCCTGAAAGTTCAGCACTAAAGGAATCATATTCCCCAAAGTGAGAATGACGAGCATAATAATAGATATGGATGGAAGTACTTCTGGGTTCTTCTTCACATGGAAGAGCTGCAATCCAACAAAAATACATGACAGTGTGAGAGAAATCATAACCATGATAATTTCTATATTCATTCTCCATATTGACTGAGTTGCCTGCTCTGTATAAATAGCTGATGATGTAATGTCAAATGGTTCAAAGAATAATGGGTCCATCTTGTCTCGTGTGCTCCTAATTGTGCCAGTGATTTTATCCCCTGCCCTGCTCTTCAGAGGAGGAAATTGGATGTTAATAACAATTCCACAGTCCATTATCTCACCACTTTCCATTTTCTGCTTAGCAACCAAGGAAGCAACATAACCACAACCGACCAAGCAAAACAGTCCAGTTTGAGCATTGTATATTCCTTCTGCTGAGATCTTTACTGCTTCATTCATACTGAAAGATGATAACATTAACTGTATCTCATAGCTTATGTTTTGGAGACTATGACTTTCAACATCAAATGACACAGGTAAAGATGCCCCATATTGTTCAAATATGTTACCGGAGACTGTCTGTCCTATTGAAACCGGGTTAAAATAACTCCTTGCCCTTTTTCCTTGAGAATTTGTAACAGATGCACCAAATCTAAAATTGCGAAAAGTTTTTCCATCAGGATATTTCTCTTTACCAGCACTTTTAGAGTTGTCACTTGCACAAGACTTCCTTGCATCTTCCAATCTAGTGTAATTGTAATTCAAGCCTGGAAGAATACCCATATAATTGTCAGTGCTCCAAAATGAAACTGGGTCAAAATATCCTGAATATTTCTCATTGTTGTTGCTCCAAATTCGCCCAACAGCAGTTCTGCGATTCTCAATTGACCATACAGCAGGAAACCACAAGCAAATCCTAATTGTGCAAGCATCAACAGTAGATTTGACCAGCAAATGTTCAATGCTTTGTATACGACAAGCAACAAGGCAAAGCTGGTGTTTTGTAAAATCCCAAAACCCTTCACTAACTAGCGCCTTCCCTGGGATCAAGCGAGTTCCCAAATAGAAGCTGCTCAAATTTGAGAAACCAACATAGCCATGCACCATTCCATCATCCGAGCATTGCGTTTGATGGAAAGACATGGTGTATGGAGTAAAATTTGAACTCTGAGCAAACGGGCCACATGTGCTCAAGGAGCAATTCTTTTCATAATGCAACTCAAACCGCATCCTCGACAGGCTCCTCAGATAGTTGCATAAAGAGTGAGATTGAAGTCCTAGAGACCCAGCATTCACTCGATTGCAAGAATTATTTGCATGAGAGATCTGTGTGTACTCATATTTACCAGTAGCATATGCCAAAACCGAAATTTGATTGAAATGATTCGAGCTATCAGAAGCATCTAGACTCTCCAAACTCCCGTTGATCAAGCTCGAAGTAATGTTCATAATCTTCGGGTAATCGAGCTTAAATAGAGCAGAAAGTTGGAGATTGCTACCTTGAAACGACCTTCCATGGCCGTTCCCCACCATACAAAGCTTTCCGGTGGCCTCGGACCAGTAGCCGGAGAGATCGAATCCGACCATCCCGCGCTGGAGGAAGGTGGTCCGCGGGAGTCGAGGTCGGACCTGGTGGAAGTGAACATCAGAGCGTTCGATCACGTGCCTACCACGGACCGGGGATAAATCGCTTCCCGAACGGAGAATGAGAGTGGCGGCGATCTGGAGGACGCCAGGGGTCTGTGTGGGGAGGACTAACCGACGGCGGAAGAAGAAGGACGGAGGGAACACAGAGGAGTTTCCTCCGAGGAGGGCGTCTGCTCCGAAAACGATGCCCAAGGGGAGCCGGAAGGAGGCGGAGGAATCCAAGGCGCCGTCGGAGGGGGCGGATTCCGGGACGGAGGATGAACAGTGATCGGAATAAGGGATATCGAAACACGAAGTGGAGGAAGAGAGGATGAGGATGAGGACTGTGGCAAGGGCAGAAGCCCAGGAGAGAGGGGACGAGGTCATCGCCATGGACGAAGCTGAAAGCTCGATGGAACGGTGAAAATATCGAAGGAGGAGACGGCCGACGGTAACATTTAGCATATTTATAAACCGTTATATTTTATCATATTACCAAAGAAAGTCTATTCACACAAGTTTATAACAAAAACTATATTAAGGAATATTATATTAACCATAACATCCAACTAATAAGAAAATAAACCTAAATGTACTGCATATAAAAATTTCCATTCTACCTTTCAAAATCTGTTATCATGTTCATTGGAGTTTTCTAACCATTGAAATTTTCACTAAATTTTTTAAACTAAATGATGAAACCATACAATCTGCAGCTCACCAGTATCTAGAATATTATTTACATGGAAAATGATTTGAATCATTAACGCGAAAAATTGGAGAATTAGCGTAAGATAGATGCTTTATCGCAAGATTTATCAGTGAATTCCATCACAATGAGCTCCTTTACCAGTAAATTCCATCAGAAGAACCTCAAACAGAAACTTTAAAGAGCTTTTGAATGGTTCCGGGAAGGGACCGCGGGGCCCCTTGTTGACATCCTCTGCACCCTCACCTACAGTAGATCCAACCGGAGCACCATTCATGTAAGCTTTGCATGCCAACAAGATAGCTCGCCCTCGGTAACGGAAATGTCCAGCCACAAAGTCACCAAAATGCTGTAAAAACAAACAATGGCACAAGGAGGATGAGTGTGGGAATAGGTTTTGTAAAAGCTACTAACACAGCAGCATGGAAGATGATGATAACATACCATTGGAGGCTTCCTAAGGGAGTACAACATTGTCCTGCAGGATAAGAGGAATGCGTCTTCATTATAAGCGAGGGAATTAAGCTTACCATACTCTGTATTTTCAGTTCCTTCATATCCTGGTTCATTAAAGAATGGCTTCTCGTTTAGAATTAGAGCCAGAATAGAAACTAAGACCTGCAACATTGTCGAGTTTGATGGTCTCCACATTTCACATTCTTTGCCAGGCCAAGTGTTTAGAAGGCTAAGGCAAACCTTCCCACAAGCATACAGATTTGGGTTGATTCTGAGTCCTCCAGAATGAAAATGAAGAACCTGCAAGATATTAGGATTTTTTTTTAATCAATTTGACTCGCCTTATGAATTTTTTTAACAATTTTAATTCTGCAGTAGTAGAGTGAAAAATGGTACGTACCGGAGGCACTTGGGGATAATTCGGTGGGAAGTATACATCAAAGAAGAAAAGACCGTCATGATATGGAGTTCCTGCTGGTCCAATAATAACAGCTCTCATAATATCCATCCTATTTTCGTAGATTCTAACATATATCATCTCTGTTCAGGATGTGAAAAAAACAAAAATAAGAAAGACAACATCAGATGAAACAAACAGGCAAGAATAATAATATTAAAAATGACATAACGAAGCTGGATACATGACAAGCATATATGTTTCAATTTTAATTGTCCAGAAATTGTGAGAACTGCTTATAAGAACACATACAAACATGTGAATTCTTCCGCACAGGCATGGTAAAATTGAAGCAGAAGTCATGCATACTGTAATGAATAATTTGAAGCAGCTGAATAGACTTGAATTTCCCGTGTGGTACTTAGAGTCTTTGGTGAATAATTGCCCAGTGAATAAACATTAGATTTTACTGTTCAATATTAAATTTATAAACGCATGTGCATAGTTAATAACCTTGAATTTGTTCTTTTTGTTCCCATGATTAATACAACGTAAAAATATAATTGTAGCACTAATTTAAATAGCTATATCCTGTAGATGCGTAGAATTCAGTCAAGCACGAGAAAAAAAGTTGGCAGTAATGGATAGAAAAAGATTTCCCTATTCAGTGAGAGGAAAAGTTTGAAGTTTTTAGAATTAGTTGTTTTATATTATTCATCTTTTAAATTTTGGAAAACAAAATGATGCAGTTTTTGACTGGAAATTGTTCACAATAGTGTTTCAGCTCAATTTGGGCAGAAGCAAAACGTGTGTGTTCTGTTGAAACAATTCCACAACACATTCCTTTTGTCCCGCCATTTCTGGTTAAGGAAGCAACGAATTTGCATAGTTGCTGGAGAAGCCTTTCCCCAGGTGCATTTTCTTCTGCAGGCCGGTCATAGGAATTAAGTCCTTAAGATGCTATCTAGTATCACATAGGCTTGATTGTAAAATATAACAGCTATTTGGGATCCAAAAGTCAAGATCTGAAACAATGCCATACATGATTAGGTACTTCACGTCAGCTTTATTAAGGTTTCTTTTTCCTATAACCAAACAATGAGGAAAGTTCATTGTCTCTTAAGTCTTAACTTTTCTGGTGTTTCCAACCTATCAGTTAAAACCAATCAATGTGGACACAAAACGGTTAATGCCAGCCTAACTAACCAAATAAAAGCATTTAGGAATGAAAAAATATAACCCGACAAGTCTGTATTAGTTAAATTTTTACCAGAAACTAGTTGGACTTTATGACATACACGTAGTGAAACAAGTTGGCAACAAAAACAAGAATATGAAGTTGGAATGACATATTTGCAACAAACAATCATACAAAAATCAACAATTCACTAAAATGCAGAGTCATAAGCTACCTGGTAAATTTTTCTCTAGAACCTCCCACTCCTGCTGAATCCTTTTTGCCCACTCTTTTGAATGCTGTTTGTTAGTGACAAGAATAAGAAAATGAATTAGGGGGTTCAACAATAAGAAATTAATATTACAAGAAGTGAGAGTATATTGATTGTACTTACATAGATTTTCTCATATGAATTGCTGAAATAGTGATCTGAGTGCCCTTGAACAGTGTCAATTTGCTTAAATGATTTATATTTCATATCAATCTCATCTTCAACAGTGTTGCTCTTCTTGTTCTTCCTCGGCTCTTCAGTTGCAGCATTCTTCAAGCTTGGTAGCGTCAATTCAACTCCAGTTGTAAGGTTCATATCATTAAGCTTGCTGGCCAAAATCAAATTGGCTTCCTTCTCAACCACGTCAGCAACATAATCAGAATCATAGAAGTCATCTTTATCATCGCCGTCGACATAACTGACGTCCAATTCTGCATCATAATTTTGGCTCGAACCACTATTTGCACCAGAAGCAGCAGCATCAGTGGATAAAACATCCTAGATTCAGATAAACAAGAAATCTGAGAAGTGCTTTCATATCCAGATAAGTAATGGTTTAGGAAGAAAAGACAAGTATTGAGTATTTGTACTTTTACTTGATTTTGCCAGTTTGTATCATATCTCATAGGTTGTTTGTTCTTGTAGTCTGAAGTGTTACCAATTATCATAGTATCATTGGGGTCGTCACCATCTTCATCAAGCTGGATTAGATTATGAAGAACAACCTTAAATGCAAACATGATGAAGGTTCAATAAGTATTAATGTTTTTCCATAGAAGATACCCTTGATTATATCAAAAGCTGATCAACAAACAAGAAGAAAAATTAATTGCAATCAAAATCGATATGTATGGTCACAGAAATGGTTCCTATCCAAGTCATTTTTTTATAAAGATTTAAAATGGAATTGGGTGATGTACTTTGTATAGTGGATCAAAGAAATGTTAGTTCACAACATTATACCAAGAAAGAGGAGAATGTTGACCACATCATGAGAAAGTTAAAAGGAAGGCTAATTTAACGAAACTTAAATAGAAAGAAATAAAGTGTAGCTGTTGTTAAGCGAATGTACACTTCATTATGCTACAACAAATTAACAACCATTGACAATGTTAGGCATTCGAATTACGACCACACAACTATTTTCTCTGAAAAAGGAAGAGATAGATATCCACTGTGAAATCTAAATTCATATCTAGAAATTAAACAACAGTACTGCAATGCCAGCCTCATTTGTTGTCATTGAAAGGCAATCAGACTCAATGTTGGACAAGCACGAAGTACTGCATCACAAGCTCTCTAAACAACACAGTTTCCTATCAACACGAAGGTCACTAACAAAACCAATAGACTTATCCATTAGACCATTAGAAAATGCATCACCAAACATGTAAAATAATCCAAAAAGAGACATGATAGCTAGAACAATATCAAAACATACCCTCTCATTCAAGAATCAATCGACTACTTTTAAATCAAGCATTACCACATATCTACCTATATCAATGTCTTTCATCTACAGTTCTCGTTGGCATCAGAAATCAGGTTCATCGAAACAGAGATCAATAGCAATTATATTTTTCAAGATCATCCCGATCACTGAACAAGGAAAACTACCGTCCATAAGTTCAACAAGCAAGAAAGAGGGCACGTCAAATTCACTTCAAAGTTTTCTAGGGCTTTAGTTATCTTGAGAACCCAATCCTAATCCACTATAACCAGATAACATAGCCTACAGAGAAACACATCAAATAGGCAATATCGATCATCAACCGGATCCTCCTTATCCCATAAAAAAAAAACACATCTACGCGAAAACCTGCACGGAGAATACCTAAAATTTCATTCCGTGTAGAAAAAAGTACGAGGAGGAAAATGCCACACCTGTTTCTGCTTGGACTCGCTGGCGGTCGGCCCCGACGACGGCGAGGGCTCCTTGACATCCAGGTTCTGTTTCGACGAGCTGTCCCCATTGACGTCGCCACTCCTACAACGAGGTTGAGAGACCGCAAGAAACCCGGTAGAGTGGGAGAAGAAAAGGAGGGGAGAGTGCGGCTCACCGGGGGACGACGAGGACGGGCGGCGGCGTCGGTGTCCGTTCCATGGATAGCTGCAATGCGTAGTGCGGCGTTCGGGCGGAGAAGCGGCGGAGAAAGAAGCGAGAGTAAAGACCGGAGACGGAATAAATTTGTAGGAGGATTCTGGATAGAAGATTGAATCGGTCGAGGGAATCAGAAGCGTCCGGCGCGGAGAATAAGTTTTGTATCGTTATACGGATTTAAATCTTTAATTAAAAATATATTCAAATATAACTCTATTTTTTTTTTACTTTATTTGAAAAGAAACAAAACAAATCATTTATACGGAAGAAAATTGTATTTCTTCTAACACAATATCAACTTTCATAATTACTTAAAACATTTTTTTTTGGCAAAAATTAAAAAGGCATTACTCTTTTTTTTTGTTAACAAATTTTAAAAGAGTATTTATCATTTTTTTCATTCTTAAATACCTTTATTTCAATAATATGGCGGACTAAATATTAACCTTAGTTAAAACTATACGAATATTAGTTAATATTATTTATTTGGATCAAATTATTCTAATTTAATCAAAATTAATTAAATATTATTAGATAATTTTGACCAAATTATTATAAATTAGAACTATTTTAATTTTAATTATTATATTTAAAATAATTTTGATCAAATCTATTATAATTAAAATAATTTTAATCCAAAATATTATAATGTAGAACAATTTTAATCAAAATTTAAAACTACTATGACATATAATAGTCCATTAAAAATACTTAAGAGTAAAAAATAAAATGAAGACTTTTTTTAATATTTATAACTAAAACAAAATGAAGTGTAGTTTTTAAATAAAAATCCACATAGCTCCTAATTTTTTTGGAATCATATAAGAGGTGTCCTTCTTTTTATTCTTTTTATCGAAAAAGTTATTTTTAAGATATTATTTTTTTAATTAACATTAAATATCCAAACCAATTGATTAATCTTGAGATAACTAATATTTTATTAATTATCAGAATAAATTAGATAAACACGCGTAAGAATCCATCCGATAGTCGACGTTTAATGGGAAACAATTCAAATATTTTCCGTCTTAATTTTTTAGACATTTCACAGTTATATAAAAACTATAACATCAACTTCAGACTGTTCCTTCGATCGATTCGAAGAAGAAAAACACGAGGTCTAAGAAAATCACGAGGGCGTTTTTTCTTTCTTTATGTTATTTTCACCAACAATTCCAAACTGCTGCAATCCATCTCTCAATCATGCTGCTGTTGGCTGTGATTCTTCCTTTGTTGATCCCTGGCCACAATGTTCTTCCAGAACCAGTGCTTCTCCCAGAGCTGCGACATCTCCTCGATCGGCACTTGCTTGGTCTCGGGAAGGAGAAGGATGATGAACACGGACATGATCACGATCAGGCCGGCGAAGAATATGAACACGCCGTACCTCATGTGGCAGAGCATGGCCAGGAAGCACTGGGCAATGGCGGCCGTGAAGAACATGTTGACGCAGACCACGATGCTTTGGCCGGCGGACCTCGTCTCCAGGGGGAAGATCTCGCTCGGAACCAGCCAGCCGAGGGGGCCCCACGACCACCCGTAGGCCACCACGAAGGCGCAGATCGCGACCACCAGGATCACAGCCAGACTCTTGGGCAGCACCACGCCGTGGCCGAACTCCAGAGCAAGAATTACTCCGACGACGACCATGGAGGTAACCATCTGAAACCCGGCCTCGATGAACAGGACCCGCCTCCCCAGCCTGTCGACCACCGACATGGAGACCAGCGCTCCGATCACCAGCATCGAGCTCGTGATGATGGACGAGTACAGGGAAGTGTCGGAGCCCATGCCGAGGCTCTGGAAAATGACGGGAGAGTAGAACAGGATCGAGTTCATGCCGGAGAGCTGCTGGAACGCGGGGATGCCGAGGGCCCCTATCACGAGCTGCGGCCGGTTCCGCGGCCTGAGCAGGTTCCTGAACGGGTTCTTCACCGCCCGGGCCGCCTCGCTCGCCTCCATCAGGTCCTCGAACTCGGCGTCCACCTTCACGGTTCCTCTCACTCTCTTTAGGACCGCCCTCGCCTCTTCCAGCTTGCCTTGCTCCACGAGGCTGTTGGGGGTCTCCGGAAGGAAGAGGCCACCGACGAACATGAGAACCGCAGGTGCCATGGCCAGCCCAAGGGACAGTCTCCAGCCCCAAGGGTGGATTTTCTCGGTGAAGTAGTTGATGATGTCGGCGACCAGTATCCCCAAGCAGGTGGTCAGCTGAAACAGCTGGTTGACTGCGCCTCTGATCTTCGGCGGCGAGATCTCCGAAAGGTATAGAGGAACCGCCTGTCCACACCGAAATTTCAAGCCGTCAGAAAGGAATTCAGACTGTAAATCTTAGGTTAGCAGAGTACCTGGTTTCCGAATCCAATTCCTATGCCGAGAAAAACTCTTCCGATGATCAGCATGATTATATTGCGAGCTCCAGCGTTGATGGCTCCCCCGAGGAAGAAGCTGATCGAGCCGTACAGAATGCTCATCCTCCTCCCGCGTTTCCTCGTCACCATCGACGCTCCGAATGTCGAGAACAACGCGGCGAAGTAGAGGACCGAGGTGAAGAGAGTCAGCAGTTGGTCGTCGTACTTACAGTAATCTGTCTCGTGAAGGTGCGCCTGCTTCCTTCTGTAGACTTTAGGGAAGAACTCCTTCAAGAAATCATCCATGGAGGTCACGCCACCTGCAAGCCCCAATTCCAAACTCAAAAAACAGATCCACGGCAAACCCTAACAATATCCCTAAATCTCGCCTCAAAATCACAGAACAAAAAGGGTACCAGAGACGCCGAGGTCGTAGCCAAAGAGAGAACCGCC
This sequence comes from Hedychium gardnerianum, assembly GCA_038050645.1. Classification (NCBI taxonomy): domain Eukaryota; kingdom Viridiplantae; phylum Streptophyta; class Magnoliopsida; order Zingiberales; family Zingiberaceae; genus Hedychium; species Hedychium gardnerianum. Next base: position 10,862 of record JBBUKS010488276.1, read on the forward strand.
AAGGGAACCCACTACGCAGGCCAATACGAAGTAGCTGGTGATTCTGCCCTCGTAGAGCTCCGCTCTCCTGCCCACTTCACCTCCGACGATCCCCCCTGCCATTTCTGTGGAAGAAACCGAAAAAAGGCCTGAATCTGAAGAGCGGCCACAGGAGCAAGCAAGAACAGTCCGTCCCCCACTGCAAGAGTCAACAAGCTAACGATGAAATACTGACGCTGCAAGAGTACATATTTTTCATTCATGATTTATCTCTTTTAATATAATTTAAAAATAAATTATGACGTAAGCATTATCACTTTCATATTTTTCTTAGAACGGGACAGGGTACATGAATTGACGTATTGAATAATTGGACAAGTTTAACTGCTAATAGTTGGACAAATTTTATCGTATAATTTGATTAGCACTAATTGTTTAGGGAGAGTATTGTGGATTAATGATTAAATAATTCATCATAATTAGAGGAAGATTACTTACTTCCTACCTTAATTATGATATTCATATAATCATATTTAATTTATTAAATATTAGCAGTAATACAGTTGGATGGATAAAGTTTCTTAATTGGGGTAAAGAGGAGATAATGGCCATATTTAGAACTTTTCATTTTTACAAATTATTTTATTTGTAATTGATAAAAAAATAATTAAAAATTAAAATAATATTGATTCAAATATGTTTATCTTCAAGGTACTTGAGTGTTTTGTTATTTAGTTGATTAATAAATAATAAATTTATTATAATAAAATAAAAATTAAGGACATTATGAGCTATTTTCTATTTATATATTTTCAGTCTATCCATCCATTCATCATTTAGAATAAATATAGCGTGAATAGATTTATTTTGTCACTTTGTGTATTTCTAGTCAATACTTCGAGTTTTTTATCTTTGACTTTCCGTATTTGTTGAACAGTTGTCGTTGACTAATTTTGGCAGGAAACTCGAGTAGCTCATCTGGTTAGGTTAAGTAGGATTTTTTTTCAAAACAACCCTGTTATTATAATGTATAATTGAGGTGGCTTTGTGATTTTCTTACTATAATAATTTGTAAAATATGAAAAATAAGGGGGAAGAAAGTAAATTCTCCTAGACTTCCAGCTTCGCGATTGGGCATGGCGCATGCTCACGTTTTCTGCTTCTGCTTCGCTTTCCCTTTTCCGCCCTTTTCCTAGGGTTTCCCCACCCGCCACTACGACGCGGCGCCAGCCATTTCCAATCGGGTTTGAAAATCTTCAGGCGCTGATCCCTTCCTTATAAGGCGTAAGTGATCCTAAAGTTTGGGGTTCTGCCGTGCGCTTCTAGAAGTGACCAAGTTCGTTCGTCTTTTTTCGTTGATTTTCTTTTTCAGATCCAGTTTTTTTTTTTTTTTTGTTCAAGAGCTAGAACCCGTACCTAGGTTTATATGGTTTTAGTGGATTTAAGCTGTGTTGTTGAGAGCAATTTGGCAAATTTGAGGTTGTAGAATTTGTAGCTCATGTGACTATAGTTAGATTTAGCTCGCATGCGCCTAAGGTTTTCCTTTTAGGTACTTCACCAAACTGATTTATCATTTACTATATTTTTCAATGATTTTTTTGGGTAGTATTTAGTATTTACTGAATGGATTTGTGGTGAATATGTTGTCATATTCAATTAGGTCTTGAAAATCTTTACTTGTTTCATGTAATTTGTATTAACTGAATCAAAATTATTAATTACCGTTTCATTTTGTGCTTGCTTAGTATAGGATATGAAGGTTTGGCAACATTGTGAGTGTAATTTTGAATTATACTCTCGAATGATATCTGAATTCGTGAAATGCATTCTCTCTTTTAGATGATCTATGGCGCTTATTGATGAATTGATGAGTGGATCACGAGTTACACTTATCTGAATTTGACTTTTTAAATTCTAAATGTACTTAATCATCAAGATCTATTGGTAGATAAAAATAAGAGTCAAATAAGAGTCTTGAATTTTGTCATATTGAATGGGATTTGATTTTCAATGATCTGACTTCCTAGTTTAATATTGTTTACATTTGATGAATTTGTCTTGCTCAAGACTGTTGAATTGCATCATTGTACTTCAATATTCTTTTTAATAGCTGTCTGACTTCTTTTGTGTTTATTTAAACAAAAGTGTAATCTGCCAATTATTTTCCCCGTTTGAGGGAATCTAGGGATCTCCAGAGCTGAGAAAAATTCAAACAAGAACTGTAACCTTTATGTTCTATCTACTTTCCTTATTGCACTAGGATAAATCTTAATCCATCATTGATCACGTGTTGAGCTATAAGTCAACTAGCAACCAAATTCTTGACAAGGTTGTTGGTTCTGCAGTAGCTATTTTAGGTGGAGCTGCGCTGTAGCATGCTCCCTTGTCTTTAGGAGTATCTTTCACAAATTTTACTGTTATAAGGATTATGCAATTGATGTTCTTATTCAAAAATTGAATGGTAGGCTTATTTGTGTAGGCAATCTTTAGTTTGTTTCCATTTGAGAATTTAAGATGGTAGGATGTAATGCTTGCTAAAGTTTAATTCTAAGATTTTTATAGATGATGAAATCTAAATTGGTTCTTTGCTAGCTAATATAGATGGATCTAGCTTTCCCTACTGTCTGCACAGTAGCATGCACATTTATCTGTGAGGGTTATTTGTGTGAACAATCTTGGTATATTTCTTTGCATGAACTTCTAGATTCTTTGAAGATTTCTGATGTAAAATGATACATGATTTTATTTGTTCTCTAATTTGGTCTGAAAAGGCTGTCTTTGCTTATTCTTTTTTTGTTTCCTTCTACCATTTACAGAACTTCAATGGAGGTCACTCAGTTTCTCTTGAATGCACAAGCAGTTGATGCTACTGCACGGAAACACGCAGAAGAAAGTTTGAAACAGTTCCAAGAACAAAACATTCCTGTTTTTTTGCTATCTCTATCCAATGAGTTAGCAAACAATGACAAGCCTGTTGATAGCCGAAAGTTGGCAGGCTTGATACTTAAAAATGCTTTGGATGCAAAGGAGCAGCTTAGGAAAGCTGAGCTTGTTCAGAGATGGTTGTCTTTAGATGCATCTGTCAAATCCCAGGTCAAATCTAACTTGCTGCAGACCCTTTCTTCTCCAGTACCTGATGCTAGGTCTACTGCGTCCCAAGTTATTGCTAAGATTGCTGGTATTGAACTACCTCAGAAACAATGGCCTGAACTTATAACGTCTCTACTCTCGAACATACATCAGCTTCAGCAGCATGTTAAGCAGGCTGCATTGGAAACACTTGGCTACATTTGTGAGGAAGTTTCTCCACAAGTAGTTGATCAAGACCAGGTCAACAAGATACTTACGGCTGTAGTTCAGGGAATGAATGCTTCAGAGGGGAGTGCAGATGTGAGGCTTGCTGCTACAAGAGCATTGTATAATGCTTTGGGATTTTCACAAACGAATTTCTCAAATGACATGGAACGTGACTATATTATGAGAGTGGTCTGTGAAGCCACTTTGTCTCCAGATGTGAAGATCCGGCAAGCTGCATTTGAGTGTTTAGTAGCTATCTCGTCTACTTACTATGACAAACTTGCATCGTATATGCAGGACATATTCAATATCACCTCAAAGGCTGTCAGAGAAGACGAGGAGCCTGTTGGTCTCCAAGCAATAGAGTTCTGGAGCTCCATCTGTGATGAGGAAATCGACATCTTAGATGAGTATGGGGGTGATTTGACTGCTGATTCTGATGTGCCTTGCTATTATTTTATCAAGCAAGCTCTGCCTGCTTTGGTTCCCATGTTACTAGAGACACTTCTTAAACAAGAAGAGGATCAAGACCAGGATGAAGGGGCTTGGAACCTTGCAATGGCTGGAGGGACTTGTTTGGGTTTGGTTGCACGCACAGTTGGGGATGACATAGTGCCTCTTGTGATGCCTTTCATTCAGGAAAACATAACAAAACCAGAGTGGAGGCAGAGAGAAGCTGCAACTTATGCCTTTGGTTCAATTCTTGAGGGTCCATCACCGGACAAGCTCATTCCCATTGTCAATGTTGCTCTAAACTTTATGCTCACTGCCTTGATGAAGGATCCAAATAACCATGTGAAGGACACTACTGCTTGGACACTGGGAAGAATATTTGAATTTCTACATGGATCCGCTCTAGATACTTCTGTTATAACTAATGAGAATTGCCAGCAGGTACTTACTGTCCTCCTTCAGAGCATGAAGGATGTTCCTAATATTGCTGAAAAAGCCTGTGGTGCACTTTACTTTCTTGCCCAAGGTTATGAAGATAGTCCAGAATCACCACTGTCCCCTTTTTTCCAAGATATAATTCAGTCCCTCCTTAATGTCACACACAGGGACGATGCTGGGGAATCCCGCTTGAGGACGGCAGCTTACGAAACCCTGAATGAAGTTGTGAGAACGTCAACTGACGAGACCGCCCCAGTTGTGACTCAGTTGCTCCCAGTTATAATGTTGGAGCTCCACCAAACTCTTGAGACCCAGAAGCTGTCTTCAGATGAGCGAGAGAAGCAGAATGAACTGCAGGGCCTTCTTTGCGGATGCTTGCAGGTTATAATCCAGAAGTTGGGAGCATCTGAGACAACAAAGTATGCTTTTATGCAGTATGCTGACCAAATAATGGAACTTTTTCTCCGGGTGTTTGCTTGCCGAAATGCCACAGTGCACGAAGAGGCTATGCTTGCAATTGGTGCCGTTGCATATGCTGTCGGGGGAAATTTCATAAAGTACATGCAAGGCTTTTATCCGTATTTGGAAATGGGTCTTCAAAACTTTCAGGAGTATCA
>JBBUKS010488287.1:0-15645 GCA_038050645.1 Hedychium gardnerianum
AATAAAAGACATAATAAAACCTTTTATGAAATTTATTATAATAAAATACCTAACATTAAATATTTTAAAGTATTTGGTTGTTCGGTTTATATATTAAATACAAGAGAACACTTAGGAAAATTTACTTCAAAAATTGAAAATGAAATTTTTGTAGGATATTCACTTAATAGTAGAGCTTATAGAGTCTATAATAAAAGTACACTAAAGATTGAAGAAACAACAAATATAAAAATTTGATGAAAACTCTAACTCTAGAGAACCTAATGAAAATCAGACTAAATATCAACCAATAGACTTTGTTAGGTCAAACACTGACCAAAGGGGAGTTAGTGAAAACCTAAACCAAATAGAAAATCAAGACGATGAACAAGATCAACCACAAGAGACTCAACAAGAACCAAATAATTCAAGAATAATCAGAGTAAATCTAAGTCATCTAATCGAACAAATATTAGGTGACTCAGACCTAAGGGTCCAAACTAGATCAATATTTAGAAATTTAAGTTAAATTACCTTAATAATAGAAGAATTTTTACCTGACCCAAACTTGATTATAGTCATGCAAGAAGAATTAACTCAATTTGAATGAAATGAAGTCTGAGACTTAGTACCTCTGCCCAAAGATAAAAAATTCATAGAACTAAAATGGGTATTTAGAAATAAATTAAATGAAAATGGTGAAACAATTAGAAATAAAGCAAGGCTAGTAGATAAAGGGTTTAGTCAAGTAGAGAGACTTGACTATAATGAAACTTATGCCCCAGTAGCCAGACTTGAATCCATTAAAATGTTATTGAGTTATGCAACCCATAAAGGATTCAAACTCTACCAAATGGATGTTAAATTCACTTTCTTAAATGGACTAATCAAGGAAGAGGTTTATGTAGGTCAATCTCCCGGATTTGTAAGCCTAGACCATCTTGACTATGTATTCAAACTAAAAAAGGCATTATACAACCTCAAGCAAGCACATAGGGCCTGTACGAAAGATTGTTTACATATCTGATATTCAAAGGATTTAATCAAGGATAAATTGACTTAACTCTTTTTGTCAAATCCTTTGAATTGGATATTTTTATAACCCAAGTATACATAAATGATATAATTTTTGGATCAACAAATTCAAATTTTTTAAAAGAATTCATAATTTTGATGAAACAAAAATTTGAAATGAGTCTAGTAGGTGAACTAACCTTTTTTTTAGGTTTACAAATCAAACAAACTAAAAAAGGTAATTATGTTCATCAACAAAAATATACAAAAGAATTACTTAGGAAATTTGGAATGGAGAATACTAAGGAAATAAAAACACCGATGACAACTAATTTAACCTTAGATAGTGATCCAAATAGAAAACTAGTTAACTTGAAATACTATAGAAGTGTCATTGGTAGTCTATTATAATTAACTGCAAGCCAATCTGATATCTTATTTATAGTTAGTATGCGTGCTAGATATCAAACCTGTGCTAAAGAATCTCACTTAACTAATGTAAAAATAATCTTTAGATATCTAAAAGACACAATTGATGTAGGAATGTGGTATCCTAGAACAACTAAGTTTGAACTTTTAGGATTTTTTGACTCAGATTATGTCGGCTATAAATTAGATTGAAAAAGTACAAGTGATGGATGCCAACTACTTTGACCATCACTTGTCAGCTAGTTTAGTAGAAAATAGCACTTTGTTACTTTATCTACTACTGAGGCAGAATACATAGCAATGGGGGAGTGTGTAGCACAACTATTATGGATGATGCACACATTAAAAGACTTTAACTTAGACTTTAAAAATGTAAAAATTTATGTTAATAATATAAGTTCAATTAACTTAACCAAAAATCCAGTGCATTATCCAAAGAAAAAAATATATAGAAATTAAACATCACTTTGTTAGGGATCACGTCGCCAAAGGAGATGTTGAACTCAACTATATTGAGTCCAAGTCAAACTTGGTTAACATTTTCACTAAACCACTACCAGAATCCGAATTTAGCAATTTACGATGACAACTAGGAATGTGCGTGATAGTATAGAATTTGTTTGTATAATATTTCACTTTCTTTCATTTCTACTAAAAGTTGTTTATTATTTTATAAAGACTTATTTTCTTTAAAAAAACAACAAACAACTTGGACTTAGCCTAGGTCAGAACCCTAGAATCCATGTTCCCATAGACTTAAAAGCCTTGGCATCTCACAAGCACATAGGGATTACCTTGTTTGTGTACTAAGAAACTTAGACTTGGTGTGAGATGTATAGGGTGTATCCCAGATTCCAGATGTAGATAAAGTGTATCGACATAAATAAGAAAGGGATTCGTTTTGTAAAAATAAACCACTCGTGGCTAACTTGTGTATAATACTTAATAATTTTCTATATCATGCAAGTCAAACAAAGTTAAATATTTAAGGATAATTTTTTAGATAAATATGCATTTTTTTTAGTATATTTTGGAAAACTTATTTTTTTTTACTTAGAGCAACCCCTAAGACCCATAGGTAGTTTTCTTTGTGATTAACAAGGATTCCTAAGTATATGTCAGGTTAAGGTGGAGTTCTGCTCCCTTTCAAAAATAATAATTAATTTTGTAAAACTTTGAAAACTCTATAAAATATTTTTGGTTTGAAATATTTTGCAAAGAAAAAGGTTGAACAATATTTTGAAAACTCTTTCACCTATGCATGTTTACTTGCTTGTAAATTTATGCTTGTTCTATAAATATTCATATTTTTGATGTATGCTAAAGGGGGGGGGGGATAAGGATTAAGATAAGAAAAATTCAAATTTTAAAATCCTCTTATTCAAAACAAATTAAAATTCAAAGTAAATCTTTAAATATACATGTGTGCTAATATTTTACTTAGCCCGAAAAAGGGCTTTTATTTTTCTAATTTTAACTCTGGTTGTCATTACATCAAAAAGTTAGGACTGAAGAATTCACATATTTCCACAATGGTATGATATTGTCCACTTTAGGCCTAAGTCCTCATGATTTTATTTTTGGGCTCTCTATCCAAAAAGTCTCATACCAATGGAGATATCTTTCCCTTACAAGCACTTGATATTTCTCTTGTGTTTTTGAATGTGGGACTTTGTTTGCAACCTTGCAACCCCAACACTTATCAGGTCCAAATCCCCCCTTTAAAATCAGACTTCTAGGAGGTGTACCAAAGAGAAGCCGATGTTTCTGCTGCCATAATGGAAACCTAACACAAGAAAAAGATTGACCGAGGAAAGGAGCAAGCACTTACACGACAAGGACACAAGGCACTGGAAGATGGTGACGAGACTCGCGAAGAAGAAGAACCAAAAAAGATCAAACGAAGGTGTCAGGGTTTTCAGCAAAACCTCATATACCCTCGACAGCTTATAGTTGACCGCTCGATCGAAAAAGATCAAAAGGGCGGGATACAATTAATAGCCGTCGGATCAAAAATGGTGACTGAGGTCAGCCACACAATCATTACAGATATAGTTGATGCTTTGATCCCCAAGGCCCATCATATTCCATTAATGGACATTACCCCGGAAACGTACGACAACAAGGGCTTTCGCAGAGATCGAAGAAGATAGGGCATGGCCTGTAGTCGAAGAATTAAATGACATTTATGATCAAAATTTTCTAAACTTCATGTCTCCCATCGAGAGCACAGAATGTCGGGTCCCGAAACGTCGATGGCTAGACTGCATTAGTCCAGTTAGTCCGACTTTCACCTCATTCGACTAGACTTGTGAGGGAGACTTGTGATACGGGTAGAAGGTGGAGTCCTGGAGGGTCTACGCGTGGATAGATGAAGTCCACGGTCTCCCTGCCATGTGTCACAAGTCAAAGGAAAGTCCTATACCCTGCTAGCCGGGAGTCCCTCGCCCTGACCGGGAGGTCCTACCACCAACCGGGGGATCTCGCCAGCCGGGTCAAAGCTCTCAGTGGGCCAAACCCCCTAACCCAACAACCTTGTGGCCCAAATACACAGTAGTCTGCTATGGGAGGACGTCGATGGAATGTCACCCTACTGTAATTGTTAGAGTATAGGAGGCAGTATGAGGTATATCGTACCTCAAGATACGATAAGATACGAAAAGACGCCTCTCTTATCGGTGTATGATAAGGAGGTACGTGATAATTCAGAAAATGATTCTTCCATTAATGTTCTCTCCTGCCTGCTCTACATGACCTGTTACTGATTTGGACGTCGAAGGGATTGCGCCGGAACCACCCCCGACCATCCTTCTAACTCATAGACTCTACCCTCCTCCTCTCTAGGATCGGCGGACTCCTCTCTCGACGTTGAAGCTTTCTTTGGAGTATGCAGGAGACTGATTAACACAGACTCTAGCTCATCGGTGACTCTTCCATTGTGGTAGTTCTCAGACAAGAACACTAGCTATTTGGATGAGTTTTCATTAGCCCTTCTTGATTTATCCTAGCGGCCGATGGAAAACTTTCATGGGACCGAGCTGATTACCTCAGGTTCGACGTTACTTGATTTAATTAATCTTTTTTTTACTATTGAAATACAAGAACACATAGACATAAAAAATAAAAAATAAAAAGACAACTAAAAGAAGACAATTACTTTTTTATTAATTGATAATTATCATAGGCTAACGAATCTATTTATACATATTATCAAGATAATATATACAAATTATAATGATAAATATGGTAATATATTATAATAAATATGTTAATAAAAATATAGAAATAGTGATAAATATGATTATGATTCCAATTCAAACATGGTAGGTCATCCGTAAAAAATCAATTTCTGATTAATATGAACTGCTATCTTTGCCGTCATGGTAGGATCGGAGTTATAAGCATTAGAGGGGATGAATAGTACTCATGGTTTTTTTTTTACGTTTTTCGTAAAATAAGAGTTAATGCAGTGGAAATAAAGAATACAAACAAACACAGTTAACACGTTTGTTTTTACTTGGTTCACAACCCGACGACTGCTAGTCCAAGGCCCGCACCCGTATGAGTGCTTTCGTTGGGCAATCCACTAAGAGCATGAATATTACAACAGATATAGAATTGAAAGTACAATAAAAAGCAAGTATACCAACGACTTAGAGTAGAACAAGAGCGTAGTAGTCGGGGTAACATTTCGGCGTCGTAGAGAGCTTTTCAAAGCAGTACGTAAGCATAGAAGTTGTAGAAAATGATTGTACCAACCTGCTGGTTGAGACCCTCTTTTAACTCATCCAGGCGCCTCAATCTCCTTTGAGGCGCCTCAATCACGAGTTGATCTGATCAGACCCAAACTCATCCAGCTTATCCGTTTTGAGGTGCCTCAATCGCGAGTTGATCTGATCAGATCCGAACTCATCGTAGCTTATCCGCTTCTAGGCGCTTCAATCCCTTTGAGACACCTCGGTCGTTGATGTGGCGAGTTCTGAGCGCAGCGCCAAGTCTATCATGTCCTAGACGCCTTAATCCCTTTGAGGCGCTTGATTGCTGACGTGTGCCGATCAACCAGAGGTTGTCACCTCACCCTGCTGTGCGCTGAGAAGATTGAGTTATCTCAATCCCTTTGAGGTTCCTGATTCAGCTTACAGCGCTTGAATCACTTCCAAGCGCCTGGATTAGCTTTTCCAGACTTAAGTTATATGCACCACAGAGTTAGCACAAACAAGCATAATAAAATATAATCATTTAAATACCTTGACAGTCTCGGAACTGTTCGATCCTGATTTTTGGATTTCTAGTGAAACCCTAGGTCGGACCGACGCCTACTGTTCCCTCAAAGGGGAACGCGTCCTCATCTACTCTTGTCAGGAGGAGAATATATCTGTTGCTAAACATCTAGTCCTCCAGATATGTTTAAACTTTTTCTCAGCATCCGATATTGACTTCGGGACTTCCCGCTAAACGTTCGATCCTCGACCTGACTAGACTTCTGCCTGGTGTCCTCGACTCTCAGGGATTTTCACCTAGTGTCCTTGACCCTAGGACTTCTGTCTGACGTCCTCGATCTACCAAGTCTTCTGCCTAGTCACCTTGACCAGGACTTCGTTGCCCAATCCATATTGTTGGTGCAGTTTCCACTAATAGTCTGACCCTAGGTTTTGATGTATGACAACAGATTAAAGTTAGAGTGTTATTATTTAACAAGTTGAGCTAAGTGTGCAGGGTTGACTAACTTGACGGATCTAGAGGGCCAAACACCAGGCAGAACACCAGGCACCACTTGAATTATAAATCTATGCAGCTCCAAGCATCAAACAGTCAGAGGGAGATGTAATGTGTATGTTTAGGGCAATAATTTATTATAATCTACGAGTTAACAATTGGTTGATGTTTTGTAGAAGAATTTTCAAATACAAACAAAAAATTATCATCCTATATTTTTTTAAAAAAAAACTGAATGGCATGTCATCAATCTTCATTAATAGCATAGTTCATTTTTACAGTTTCTCATGCTGAAATCAAACTCCTACAAAGCAGTTTTTACAAAGATTTTGCAACTACAGCATAAACTAATCATTTGCAATCATCTAACTTACTGGAAAATTGAAACTTTAAAAAATTGTAATTATAGAAAGAAACTTGAGTTGTGAAACCAAAGACCTTTTTATTGTACTACAATGAATTCATAATGATTGGTTTTGGTATTCAAGGACATGAAGATTTAATTTTTCTCATCACTGTAAGGACTAGTAGGTAAACAAAGCGACATCAAAAGATAAAAGCAATTACCTCTCACACTGTTTTTCAAAACTTCAAATTCTATAGTGAGGCGAAGAAACAAGAATGCTAGAAATTTCAAGACAAACCCAGTAAAAATAGTGATATGGCATATAGCAAATATGGGAAAATTATCAAACTGCGTACTTAAGATTTTATATTAGCCAAAGCGTGTACCATGCTTTCGTATTTATCAAAGAGTGCACTTCAATGAAATGTCATGACCAAAATATGATTTTCTCAAACCAGTGCACATTGAACCGTCACTCGAACAATGTGGAAGAAGTCGAAGCACCAAACCCACTTCGTGTTTTGGTCAAAACACCTTGATTGCCAAAACTAACTCAAAATCTTGAGCGTCATTGCATCACTTCTCCTGACAGTGTTTATATTTATTTACTATGATTTTGAATCCTTTTTGACTATCAAAGTGTTTGGACCAAAGCACCTTAATGGTCCAAAAGGATTCAAAATCATGCAATATGGGTACCATTGCATCTCTACTAGTTTGTGAAAAGGGCTATATTCTTTAACCATGATTTTGAATGACATCAAGGTCTTTTGGCCAAAGCACCTTGATGGCCCAAAGGGGCTTGAAACCATGCTATATGGGTGTCATTGCATCCCTTCTAATGTTCTAAGAAGGTTTATGTTCTTTAACCATGATTTTGAACCCTAGCACCTTAATGTCCATGACTCAAAATCAAGCTATATGGACATCACTACTAGTCTCTTAAAAGTATTTATGTTCTTTAAGCATGATTCTAAGACTCTTTAACTATGATTTTGAAGCCTTTTTGGCCATCAAAGATATGCTTTGGCTATCTCAACTTGATGGTTTCCTAATAGTATTTATATTTCTTTTATTTCGAGCCCTTTTGGTTATCAAGATATTTTGATGGCCCGAAAGGGTGTGAAATCATGTCATATGGGCATCACTAACCATCTTTAACCATAATTTTGAGCCATATTTAAACATAATTTTGAGCCCTTACTAAGGTCAATATTGAGAAATATACTATTGCTTTATATGCTAGCCATAATTAGATAGTAACCATGATTTTCAACATGTTTGACTTATATGCTTGTTTTCCAATGAAGTTGCATATTTTATGCTTTTCATATATTATTACATATTATGTAATGGAGAAATATACTAATGTTTTATATTAAAATGAAATGCATGACTTATAAGATCATTGAGTATAAAGGAGACTTAGAAATATGGTTAAAAAATATAAACACTATACTAACAGGGATGTAATGGTGCCCATATGACATGATTTTGAGCCCTTTTCATCATCAAGGTGTTTTGGATAAAACACTTTAATGATCAATAAAGACTGAAAATCATGGTTAAAGAACATAACCACGTAGGGATTTAATGGTGCCATATTGCATTCTCTCAAGCCCTTTTGGGCTAACAAAGGGTTTTGGCTAAAATGCCTTGATGGTCAAAAGAGGCTCAAAGATATGGTTAAGAAACATAAACACTATCAAGAGATTAATACAATGCAATGATGCCCATATGATATAATTTTGAGCCCTTTTAGGCCATCAAAGTATTTTAGCCAAGTCACCTGGATGACCAATACTTGCTCAAAATCATAGGTAAAGAGTACTTAAAATGATAATTAAAGAACATAAATATTATCGGAAAACTAGTAGAATATGCAATGGCGCTTATATTGTATGATTTCGAGCCCTTTCAGACCACTAAGGTGTTTTGACCAAGACACCTATTATAAATAATGGTTAAAGAGGATCAAAATTATGGTTAAAGAACATAAATACTATCAAAAGACTAGTAGCACTATAATGGTATCTATATAAGCATGTTTCAAGACTTTTGGGCCATTAAGGTGTTTTTCGCCACAACACCTTGACAGCCAAATATGATTCACAATTATACTTAAAGAATATAAACACCATTTTAGGCCATCCAAAGTGTTTCAAAATTATGGTTAAAAAACATAAGCACTACATGAAGATAAATAGAAAAGTAATGATGCTTATATGGCATGATTCAAGCCATTTTTGGGTCATCAAAGTTTTGTCCAAAACACCTTGACAACCAAAGAAGCTGAAAGTCTAAAGAACATGACCACTATCAAGAAGAGACTAGTAGGGATGTAATAGTGCTTATAGCATAACACAGCCCCCGAGGCAATGGTGCAATGGTTAGGCCCTCCAATGGATAATCAAAGGATCTAAGGTTCGATTTCCAGCTGTGGCGCACTGCAGAAAATTTTTCTCTCCAGTGAGAAGGGGGCCTAAGAATGCTGGCTATTTGGATGAGCCTCCATTAGTGCTTCCCGATTTATCCTAGTGGCTAGTGAAAAAATTTTGTGGGGTCGGACTGGTCAGCCCTAGGGCTTAGCCGATTTATCATTTTTTTAGCATAACACAATAGACTAGCATGTGAAATATGAAATATGCCCATAGTAGAAAATAAACTATGCAACTAATTACATTTACTGTAAGCCAAATATTATGCAAGCATAAGCATGGATGAATCGTGGTACCTACAAAGTTTAAACAAAAAATAAATATAGTTACCTTCTTGTTATCTTCTCAGTCTCAGAATTTACTGCTGCGTGATCTTCTTTTCCATGTGGCTCATTCAAAACAGATGTGCTTGGGAAATCCACGGTCAAGTATTTTAGTGGTTTGCTGGGAGCATTTTCCAGCAGAGAGGCAATCATTGAGCTCTCTGAGTCAGTTAGCTTACCCTTCTGCCTAGGGGAATTTGGTCCATAGACACAGTTTCCAGCCTCAAATCCACAACCAACTCCACAGGATCCATCAGAGTCCAAGGACTCGTGAAGGAAGCCATCAGACAGAGCATCTTCTTCAATGACTGGATAAATAGAACCATGGAAACTTTTAGCTACATCCAAGAGTCTCACTGGATCACTTGATGATCTCCGCAGAGAGATCCCTCCTCTTGTACTAGCTTCTTGGTCAGTTAACAGGTCATCCAGCCATATTGGTTGTTCATCTAAGGATGATTCATAGGAAGGAAATATAGGCAGTTGTGCACATGAGTTATCATCTTTCTGAGTGGTAGGTGTAGAGTCCAATGCTCGGCTAGGCACACTCCTACTGAATAAGGGGCATCGAGGGGGGAGGGGGACCCATCCAGACATGATCAAACAAATTGTTGTTATCTTTTTCCTTCTATTACATAAAAATTACCAGTGCAAATCGCTTCCTTCTGTCTGTCATGGAACCAAAACCACGAACATGGATATTACAAAGAAAGAAAATAAGAAGGAAGAAAAAAAAAATCAATGATCAGGAAAAGCGCATCCAGAGAAAGGGGGGAAAACGTTGATAGAAAGGTTACAGAGAAATTTCTGCGTCAAAATGCATACATTTCAGAATCCGAGTATATGAATTGAAAATGCAAAAGTAAATCCGAATGCATATTCCCAGTGGATAATAAAATGAACAACAAATTGCTCCAAGTAAAAAAAAAAATGTCTTTTGGTAAAATCTAAACATTCCATTTCCGATTTCGAAATACGAGCTACCCGCACGCATTGGTTCAGCATTGCGGCTGTTTTCAAAATCCAAACTAAAACCCTAGCTATCTCCAATAAAATCTCTACAAAATTCCGGGGGAAAAAAAACCCCAATGCTTATTCCTCCAAGGGCTAAAACCCTACCAAACAAATTGCTGCTCGACGGATATGGAAGAAAAAGGCACAATGAAACAGTAATCTCAAATCTAACAGCATCCGATGACCAGAAGAAAACAGGGCAATGAAAATAAAAAGAATGTCGAGAGAGGAAAAAAAAAATAACAAAAGGTTACACGAGGTAGGAGATTCACTCAAGCCTGGCACCGATAACCCATCGGCATCAGATAGCTCAAATCGAGCGCTAAAAAGGGGGCGGAAAAGGGAGAGAAGAAAAAAGATGAAGGCGGAGGGAATCGGGAGCGGAAGGGAGGAAGTTGTTTGCTGGTCTCCGCGGGACAAATACCTGGGCGTCCTACTGCGCCGGGATCGGGATTGGAAGACCAGAAGCGGGAAGAGGGTCGCAATGGGAAGCAAAGATAGGCCCGACAGGATGCGGGAATGGTCGAGGTCACCGCCCGGAGGAGAAGGCGGGCGAACTCCCCGAAGCAGGCAGCCTTCAAGAGGCACCACAGGCCACAGCCCCCCAGGCAGACTTGATGGTGAGATACGTGACTTTATAAATTATAAATCGCATAATTTTAGTATTTTTAGAAAATAAATAACTAAAAATGTTAATTATTTATTATTTTTCCTAAACTTCTTTAGATAGGTTTTTTTTTCCTCGTAGAATGAATAGATTATTAATATATATAATAAAATTTAAAAATTAAATTTTAATTAATAGTAAATTTTTATTCTTTTTCATATATCGATGATTGTTCGAATTAATTAGATTATTTCTCATAATTTAATTTTTTCGTGTTGGTCCTGAAATAGATTGACAGGAACGCTAAAGGTGAGCGTTTCACCTTGTCATAATTTAGATACATTATTTTTAATCGGATAAATCTCATCTTTTTATAAGGTATTTATTGATTCAAAAAGTTTGCCCGCCCAATTCTCATATAGATTAAGTTCTTAAATTAATTTTTTTAAGTGTTAACGATGACAAAAAGATAAAATATTCGTTCCCAATGTATTCATCAGTTTATTTCAGGATCAATATGAAAAAAAAAATCATAAAAGTTAATTTATTAATTCGAATAATGATCCGTATATAAGAACAAATAAAAACCTAATTACTAATCAGATTTTATAATGATAACATTTCATGCATTGACTATTAGTCCATTAACCTCTTTTAAGTGTTAATGATCTTCACACATATTGTATTTTTCATGCGTAAAATCTAAAAGATTTTTTTATTTTTATTACGTGCTCTATTTTATTTTTTTAAAAAAAATATCCCAAACTTTTATTGTTATTATTAATTAAAATTATTATAATATTGATCAAACTAAATAAATATTAATTAAAAATATTTAAATTTATCAAAATTAGTCAAATAATATTTAAAACTATTAAAATTATAATAATTATGACAAAATATTATAAAATAAAATAATTTTGATCAAATTACTATAATATAAAATAATTAGTAAAATTGCTTAGTTTTGACTATAATTTTAGTCAATTGTTTCAATTATAATAGTTTTGATTAAAATTATTATAATAATATTAGAATGAGTTAATTTTTAAAATATGAGTGTCGAGCATTCATAATAGAAATATTTAAAGAAGATACTTCTTTAAATATTCTCCATCTCAAATATTCCTCATTAGGATAGGAGAGAATAAGGATATTTAAAAATTATTGGATAAAAAGTTTTGTCGATCTCTATTTTTTTTTAAAAAAAACAAACAAACAACGAAAAATGACCGCAGTGGGTGGGAGCATGGGCGGGCCCACGACAATAGATTATCAACATTTAATTTTTAAAATGTTGGGCAACATTCATTTTTTTATATATATACATCATTTTTTAAATTTATTTTTATATCAAAAAAATTACTGTATATCAAAAATTTAACGAAAAATTAATAAAAATTAATAAAAATTTTGATCATTATTTTAAAAATTTATTCAACTCTCCAAATATTGATAAATTCAAATAAAGAAAAATTTCAAATTTATCCTAATCTCTTCGATCCTCAATTTTTATTTCCGACCCAACACCCACCTAAATTTCAACCTTTTTCATATCCATCGTCATATTATCATAATTTTTAAAATTATCCAAATTCTTTGAGTGACGACCCTCGAACTCCGTTTTATATATGTCCCCCAGAATAGTAGCAAAATAACTAATATTTCATGCAAACTTCATCTCATAGAATTAATCCACTTCAATCATCGGGGATTTATTCAAATAAATCGAGAAGAACTAGTGTTGATGCAAGTGACAGTGATAAAAATATAAAAATACCTCATATAGTCCTTGATTCACAATTTCCTTCATTCTCATTTGAAATAGAATTTGATAATATTATTTTTGATCAAGCAATCGAGACGAACAACGAATCAGATGGAGATCATAGTAAGCGAACAGTATGGATAGTAACAGATGATAAGTTCTTTGTAGTAGCTTACACAATCATGAGTGAAGATTCAGTAATTGATACTGCTTAGAAGAATGAGTCTTTTTAAAAACAGGTGATGACATACTATAATATCAATTGAGATAAGAGAGTTAAAAAAAGAACTGCGGATAAAACAAAATCACATTGCACTTCGGTGAAAAAGATCGTGAATAGACATAATGAAATATACAATAAATGTTACAATGATCGACCAAATGAATGGAGTGACGAGGATTCGATAGTGCGGGCTCATGAAGAATACAATAATACTTTTAAATCTACTTTCCAATATAAACATGTGTGGATGATTGTGAAAGATAGTCTGATGTACGCTCCTCAATCCTCAGGGCGATGGGCTACAAAGAAAGCAAAGACATCAGAATCATCATGTACACATACTGATTCTTCTAATCCTAACACAACTGTTGATGTGGATGATAGAGAAATATGATCTCGTTCAATGAGACAGAAGACAACAAAGAGAAAAGACGAAGAAAGAGTAAGCTTAATTGATGAATTGAATTAGACTGTGCAACAGTCAATAACACATTTGGAGAAATATAATAATAATAAGAAAGTAGATCAATTCATCCAAGCATATCAAATTCTCGTACTGGACACATGAGACATGACAGATAAATAATTTCAGAAATATGTAAGTAGCTAAAGAAAAAATTAAATATTTAGTGAATTTATTTATTTTATTAATTAATTATGATTTATAATTTTTATGGTTTATTATTCTAGTATATCAACTCAATGTTGTTTGTATTTTTGTATTTTAATTTTGAATTTGTAAAATATTTATATCTGTATATTGTGTTGTTTTTTTTAAAAAAAATTATGTCTTATAGTGTAGTACTTCTTCTATTTTAATAAAATATTAATATTAAAATAATTATATTGAATAATTATTTAAATATATAGATAAATATTAAATAAAAATTATTTATAGATAAATGATATATTAAATATATTAAATTGAAGAATTAGAAAATATAATTAATTTTATTTAAATATAAAATTAGATGTAAATTAATAAAATGATCATCAAATTCATAAATATTTGATTGTGAAATTTGAAATATTTAGAAGTGAGATATTTAATGAGTGTGATCTATAAATATTTGATTGGTAAAATATTTAATTATGAAATTTGAGATATTTAAGAGGTAGGATATTTGAATGTGATATAGATACAGAGATCATAAATAATTGAGAAAAATATTTAATATTTTAATATTTTTTAAAATAAAATGTATAATGATAATGAAAGTAAAAGATATATATATATATATATATATATATTACTCTACTTTTATTGCATATACTTTTGATTTATAAATGGGACAGTATATTACAAATAAGGTCTCGAACAAAGTTACATAAAATATCAATTCTGATAATTTATCAAATAAATATTATGTTGAGTAAAATTTTGATCTAAGGTGGATAAATAGAAATGCATATAAATAGGAGATAATAGAGAAATGGCTGGCAAGCTACGAAGTAAGTTAGAGTTTGATTTGATTCTCTAATGCCTAAAATTTCAATAAATGATACTCTTATTATTGATACAATGAGGTGGCTCTTAAATAATGAGAATTTAAATTTCATCCAAAATATATTATATTCAAAAAGTTTAAAAAGCTTATGATTTTAGACAATCCCTTAGGATCAATTCGTGCTTTCTAATTTATTTTAATGGCAAATGAAAAACTTTCATAAAATCGGATCTGTCACCTCCATGATTAGTCAAATCGTAATAATTGAATGTCTGGATTTATATATATATAATTGTTATCATGTACGCCTATCTATCTATTGGCAGTACCTAGTGTTAAATTATTATCATTTTTTAATTTGCATTTATTTTAGCCTAAATATTAAACCCTAAATCTAAAAAAAAATTAATACTAAGAGTTCATGAGTTGTCCACAAATGGGTGAGATGTTGAGCGAGAGACTATTGAGCGTCAGGTGACTAGAGGCCCGATCGATGGAATCGACCGATGAGATGCTGAGCGAGGGTCTACTGACTGAAAGCCCAGTCTTGACTTCTGACTGAAAATAAGAGGACAAATTTTACCAAGTAAGCCCCCTATTCTCCTCCGCATCACAAGTCTCACTCTCAAATCTATTCGAAGGAAGCCCCGAGCCCAACTGACTAAATAGTAGTGTGAATTGGTTTAGTAATTGACTTGAGTTTGCTATGGTTGATGTGGTCATACAATCTGCCTTGGGAACACCCGAGTGAGATGTCATTTTGTTGGGGTTACAAGGTTGCAAACAAAGTTCTACATTGAAAACACATGAAAAAGATCATAAACTTATAAGAAAAAAATATCTCTATTGGTATGAGGTCTTTTGGGTAGAGCCCAAGAGCAAAACCATAAGGGCCTAAGCCCAAAGTAGATAATATCATAACATTGTGGAGATATCTAAATTCCTTCGGTCCTAACAATTAGTATCAGAGTCAAAACTGCCATAAGTGCACAAGAGCGAACTGCGTGCACAAGAGCTATGATCTAATCGAGTCATGTGAGTAGAATATTGACCTCGAACAAAGGAAGTAGAGTCTCCCGTGTATGGATCAAGAGGACTAGACACTAGGCAAGAAGTCCTAGTTGTGGCTAGGCAAGAAAGTCCTAGTAGGTCGGGTGGACAGAGGGACAAGAAGACCTGGTGGGTCCAGGATCGGACGTCAAACGGATAGGGTCTCCCGTGTCCGGATCAAGAGGTTCAGACACTAGACAAGAAGTTCTAGTTGCGGCTAGGCAAGAAAGTCCTAGCAGGTCGGGTGGACTAAGGGACAGGAAGACCTGGTGGGCCCAATATCTAAATTT
>JBBUKS010488305.1:0-15642 GCA_038050645.1 Hedychium gardnerianum
CTCAAAATTATACACTATAAAAAAAAAATGAACGCCGAAAAACAAGTACACAAGATTATTCATGCAACTTCCAACTTTATTAATGCAATTACAGCTACAGCTTACAACTACTAAGTTTTTGCGACGATCTGTTCGAGATCTTAAGAATTGTGTATCTGTATCTGATTCTTCTCCTTTCTATTGCAGCACTTCCGATCATGCTAGAGACTTTATCAAACAAAATGCTTGAGCACATCGCACAACAGTGCCTTGTGTGCTATGACACTGGCGTTCCTTGTGCTGCACGGCAAGTCTGTGATGATCCATTGTCTCTCATATTTCCCTTTCAGGTTAGTCTTTATTAACTCGACAAAAGCTAGTCGGACCATTCTAAAACTGATACATTATTTCTTGTTCTTCAATTCTCACTTTAAATCCATGTGGTTATACAATCATCATGCTATTTAATTCTAGTCCAGGTTTGCAACCTTAACCTTCAAGTCGATATGTTACAGTTTTGTATTCGACTCATCGCTGATATGCTGCAATTTTGTATTCCATTCGTCACGTCTACTTTATACGATATCATGGTTGTGTTTCCATAAAAAAGTTGTATTGAGTGTTATTTGCTTCACAGGAAGCTGAAGCTGCAAAGTGTAAATCTTGCGGGTCTATCTTCCACAAAGCTTGCTTTGTCAAGATTGTTATCTGCCCTTGCAGTAAACCGACCGATACAAGCAGGAATCTGAGCATCCAAGGTCATGGAAATACCGAAAAGCTATCCGATAGCACAGTTGAACCTTCATATTCAAATTCAGCTTCAAATCTGTTGCCTAATATTTTGCTGAAAGCGGCATCCGACAAGATATGGAAGCCTAGAAACAAAAGCCCCGTGATTCTCATGGACTCGCTACCAAACACTTCTTTGTAACCGCCGAAAACATTACTGCCTCGGCTCTCCCTCGAAGTAGATGATCTAGCGAATGGAATCAATGGCCTTTTTGTAGATTTTTGATGGCGGTATGCATTCAGGTGCATCAGCTTTGAAGGTTTTACTTTTCATTTCTTCGCTGTTCTTATCGCACAGTTTCGATAGCTGAGAATGTTTCAAGTGTTGTTAGTCTTGATTTTTTGGCTTATTGAAGCATGTAAATGACTATATTGATTGAAGCCTTGTGTGAGATAGAAATATCAAAAGAAATTTGTTTAATTTTCTAAAAGCAATCTAAAATATTATAAATGCTGGATGTTTATATATGTTCTCTTTAACTGTTATTATTTGGTTTCATTTGATCTTGTACATCAATTCTATTTATTTTATTGATAAACATGTGTTTGGATGTAGGGCTGTAAATAAGCTGAGTCAAGTTTTGAGGTATTCAAGCTTATTTAATAAGATAATCGAGTCGAGTCTAAAATGAATCAAGTTTTTGAAATGATTGTTCAAGTTTGGTTTGATTTATTTTTTATGAATTTGAACTTGTTTGAAGTTTTGCTTGAACTTGGTTTGTTTAGATGTTATCGAACTCTCACTTAAAGCTTGGCTTGAGTTTAGTTCGTTTAGATGTTATCGAGTTTTCAATTCAAGTTTATTTGATTATTTGAAAAAAAAAAATTGTTTAATTGGTTATTGAGTTTGATAATTTAAATTTATTTGTTTATTTTATTTATTTAACATGTTGATAAGAGTTTTATTAATGAATATGATTATTTATAAATGTTGTTCACGAATATTATTCACGAACGTTAATGAATTGAACACGTATGTGTTCAAGTTTGTTTATTTAGTTTAACAAGTTATTCAAGCTTGTTTATTTAATTGATCTTATGTATATCAAACGAACATAAATAAATTTTTATCAAGCTGAATACTAAGTTTATTTACGAACGTTTGATTCATTTACGGTCCTATTTAAATGCTCTCTTTCTCTATTTCAATATTTTTTTTAATCTTTAATCAATATTTGAAAGAAAAAACTACTTCTATAAAATTAACCAAACCAATTTTTGATTTTTTTTAAAAAAATATTTAACTGCTTTTTAAAATTAATATTATTTAAGTGACTCACAATTAGGGCCGAACAAAAATTAATTAAACTGAATTAACAAATTCAAAAGTTTGGTTCAATTTATTTGAAATGTTTTACGGTATTCCGGTCTAAACCGAATTCCGGTTCAATTGAAAATTTGACTAATTAATTCTCAGGAGGAGGAAGAACAAGTGATCTTCGTCGCCGACGCCCTTCCGAGACCTCGATCCTTCTCTCTACATTCTGAGCGTGTCGATCCAATTTGTTTCTGTTTAGTTCACCTCTCAATCTTGTTTCCTTGTTCGATCGCTTCTCCCTTGTTCGACAGCGGAATTCTGGCGGGAATGGGTTGCGACGCCAAGGGTGGACCCTCGCCGCCGCCTCAGATCCGCTTCTGATCGAGAAGACCTCGCGTTGCGGCGCCGGTTCCATGGCGGGCGCCGTCTCGGCGCTGTTCCTCCTCGACATCAAGGGCCGCGTCCTCATCTGGCGGGACTACCGCGGGGACGTCTCTGCAGCACAGGCCGAGCGCTTCTTCACCAAGCTCATCGAGAAGGAGGTGACTTGAGATCCGTTTCAAAACGTCGAAGTTGGCTTGTCCTGTTCGTTTATTTGGCGGAAAGGTGGAATCTTGAGCTACTGCGTTTTGGTGACAGATCGATCCGGAGTCGCACTCGCCGGTGGAGATCGATGATGGGATCAGTTATATGTTCATCCAGCATAATAATGTCTTCCTGATGACGGCTGCGAGGCAAAATTGCAATGCTGCCAGCATCCTTCTTTTTCTGCATCGCGTCGTTGATGTGAGCATTCCTTAGCACTGATATTATTTTCTGCTCCCATAATGACTTTGTCACAACTTTCTTAGAGTGCTTCTCGATCTAGGTATTCAAGCACTATTTCGAGGAGCTGGAGGAAGAGTCCCTGAGAGATAATTTTGTCGTTGTGGTGAGTCAAAAATCTATTTATTTTCCACTGCATGGTGCTTGGCGTACCCACGCCATCTAAATCAGATCAAATCTTGTTTTTTCTGTTCTTGCTCTTTGGTGTCATGTTCTACAGTCTTGAAATTGAACCACTGGCTAATATGGGCAGTACGAATTACTTGATGAGATGATGGACTTTGGGTATCCTCAATACACAGAAGCTAAGATTCTTAGTGAGTTCATTAAGACAGATGCATATAGAATGGAAGTTGCACAGAGGCCTCCAATGGCAGTCACAAATGCGGTGTCATGGCGTAGTGAGGGGATACATTATAAGAAAAATGAAGTAGGTTATGTCTTCCATCATTGCATTATCTAATCATCCTCTGAAAAGATGTGGTCTCATTCTTTTTCTCACAGGTGTTCTTGGATGTGATTGAAAGTGTAAATATACTTGTCAACAGCAATGGACAGATTATCCGTTCTGATGTTGTTGGGGCATTGAAAATGAGAACATGCTTGAGGTGGATTTCTTTGTCATATTTCTTTCGTTCCATTTAGATTATGTTTTATGTATTCTTCATTTATTTTGAGATTAGTCCAGTTCGTCCTCTCCTTTAAGTCATCTTTAAGCTTATCCTCACTTGTATTTGTTTGATTTTTTTTCTTCCTTATTTATCAATTGAATTTTGTGCTATTGTTTTTAGATATGTTCTTTTAAGACATATCATCTAAGAATAAAAACCGTAATGATACTTGTTATGTTTAACAGTGCAAGGCACCATCATTCACTAACCTGTATTCGGTGGGCAGTTTTATAGATAATCGCTTATATGACCTAAGCAGCAAAGTACTCTATGCTATTTCTATCGAACCTTTTCTTATTTTTCTTGAAAAAGTTGCTGGCATCTGAATGTTGGGTTTACGTGCATTTGAGATTTATTTTAAAATTGCCAGCATCTGTGTGTTGTGTTTGTGTTACGAGAATTATCTTAAATAAAGTTGCAGTCATCTGAGTGTTGTGTTTATCTGCTCATGAGAATTAGAAATTATGGTGCCATAGTTATTTTAAGATACCAGATGTTCCTAGGCCTCAATTTTTGTGCTGCTTTAGGCAATAGATGCTTGTAGCAAAGTACTTAAATCTATATACATCACACACACACACACACACACATACATATATATAATCGCTAAACCTAAATGGATCATCACTAGATATATACGCTGTAAATTGAGTCTTACTAAGCCGTTGTATTAATTTTGGCGTGATCAATGACAAACATATAATACTGCCTTTGGGGGATGTGAAAAATTGCGGAAAATATATGGAGATTAATGTAACTACATGGTAGTTATGTTGAAGCTCCACATAGATTTCATCTTACTAAGATGAGATATGATAATATGTCCCTAGCTTCCTATACTTTTCCCCTATGGCACGAGATGCAGTATCTAAAGATGCACTAAGCAAACTTGTGGATGAGACATGAGATACAATTATAGAACTTGTATCGTCAATCAAAATATAAACAGTTAGAACATTTTAATTCTATAAACAAATTTTGATTGAGCAATTAGTGAACTTCAACATTGAAGGTTGCTAGGTTGCATGGGATGCACCCAATATGTTGTACTCAATTGATATGTCAAATTCTGATGATAGTTTAATTATTGAGTGATATAATATAATTAATTTTTTGAATTGAACACGGTGCTTAACATGTGACTACTAAATTCATCAATTGATATAGGAAATTAGCACCTTCAAGTGATGAGCAATTAGCACCTTTTAGTCCCCACGGGATGGGCTGATGGCTAGTATATGGGGCGTTGTCACCATGAGGTCTGAGGGTCAAATCCTGGCTAGTAACTAAGTTCCTGTCTTCCCTCGTGCACTGATCACTGACCGGGCTAGTAAACTAGCCCCCGTGATTTACCTCCTCCATGTTATCCTGGGACGGGCTGGCGGGGGCACTGGGGGCGAGCGTTTCGCCTTTTGCCACCTTGATAATACTATTTTTAATTATCCATCAATGCCATTGTAATATTATTGCTCAAGTTAACATCATGATACAATTTATCCTTGTAACGACCTTTATCTATGAAGGCAGGTAGTAATCGCCGAAAGTGTGTTAGACAAAATTGGGAGTTGTACTACAGAAGTAATTTGTAATGGCTTTATCAAATGATTGTTGAACAATGGATCATGGATGTGCTTTTATTCATACTACTGCCTTAGATGTTGTAATTTCTTCAATTTCTTTCCATGAGTAAGGGTTATTTGATTATTTCTGCTAGAAATTGATATATTATTATTGTTTCTCTGTCACATAAGGTAGTGAACTGGAAGGTATGTATCATTTGATAAGACAATGTAAAAGTAGTTCATGTGGTGAGCGAAACATAGAATATCACGCGACTCGAATCACATATTTGAGAAATTGGACTCTAAATAACAGTTCATGCCTAATGTATGCAGTGGAATGCCGGAATGTAAACTTGGGCTCAATGATCGGGTACTTTTGGAAGCTCAAGGGCCGATAGCTAAAGGAAAAGCTATCGACTTAGATGATATAAAGTTTCACCAGTAAGCTGGTCTTTTCATTCTCTTATACGCTCTTTCTTCACCCTTTTTTTTTTATCAAGAGAACCTTTTGACTCTTCAGCTGTATGTCAAGGTAATATTTGTCAAGTATTGACATTTTCACACTATCATTTAAGGTGTGTCCGATTGGCGCGGTTTGAAAATGACAGGACGATATCATTCATACCACCAGATGGGTCCTTTGATCTAATGACATACAGACTTAGCACTCAGGTTAACATTATTCTTTTATTGTATGGAAATAAATCTGAATGTTTAGGCATTCTTTATCTTATTCGTAACTTGTCATCCTGATTATTCAGGTGAAGCCTCCAATCTGGGTGGAAGCTCAAGTCGAGAGGCACTCACGAAGTCGTATAGAGATAACAGTTAAGGCAAGAAGTCAGTTCAGGGAAAGAAGGTACTAGCTGAGTTCATGTACCAAGATAACTACTATTTCACTTGTATCGAAACATCCTTTTCTGAAGAGCAGTTATCGTCATTTCCTTATTTTATTAGCACTGCAACAAATGTGGAAATTGAGCTGCCTGCACCTTCAGATGCCACCAATCCTAACATCCGGGCATCCATGGGTTCTGCTTCATATGCGCCTGAAAATGATTCACTGGTCTGGAAAATAAAATCCTTTCCAGGAGGCAAGGTATGATGCAATTATTTTCGACCAACCAAATGATCCCGGATCTTACTTTTTGTTGAGTTCATACGTACACGTATTGACATTAGTGTTATTTGCGAGGACTTAGGAATACATGTGTAGGGCAGAATTCAGTCTTCCCAGTATAACTGCAGAAGATGCTACTGCAGAGAAAAAGGCTCCTATTTGCGTGAAGTTTGAGATTCCTTATTTCACTATCTCCGGAATACAGGTACTTTTCTTCTTCACAACTTCTTACTAGGGTTTATAAATCATTAGATAACGATCATGGCATCAATTGATCAGGTTCGATATCTGAAAATTATCGAAAAGAGTGGATACCAAGCCCTTCCTTGGGTGAGATACATCACTAAGGCCGGTGAATATGAACTGAGACTCATCTAAAAACACTCATCTGCTGTTCGACTTTTGGAAACAATATAAGACTTGAAGATTTCAGGATTCTATTGCATGGACTCATCTCGAGTTTGTAGATTTATCAATCAAATGTTTGATGTGTGCATAGGGTGGTCAATCAGCAAGTTGTTGGTTAAATGTTTTTTCGATTTTGGAATGATCGTCGTGCATCTTCTTCTTCCTCCTTCTTAAGAGAATGTATCGATAGCTTACGTACACTTGTTCCTTATTCTTGTTATGATGATATGTATTCCTGCATTGGACTTCTTGACGGATGAGCCATCGATGAGCTGGCTGACTAGTTGACCGGATCACCACGTGTTAGCAGATAAGAAGAGGGACCTCAGGAGAGCTTCACTGATTTTGCGAAGAGAGAATAAGAGGGTTAGAGGAAAGGCCGGGAGGATGCCCGGTGCAACCACCCCGATGCTCAAGTCAGTGATCGGAGAGGAAAAAGTCGAGACAATGAAGTAATAGTAAAATATCTTTCACCTACTTTCCCCTGTGTGTGTAGATTTTCTTATATATCTTCGGTAGAGAAGTATCCTTTTTATTAATGAAGCATGTTGCCCCAGTAAGGAGTATCTGCGACGGTAAGGGGGGGTGCTCGTACTGTCATAATATCTTAATCATGCTGTCATTGTTTTTCACACGTTCAATATTTATTACTAATAGGTCTATATTCGCCAAGCTTATAGACTTGTCAGTCCTAATGAGAGTAGTACCTAGCGGCTTGTCCGAGCGGGAAGTTCGTGGTCGACAGGTTGATTTCAGCTGGTCGGAATGAGATACATCCTGGTCGGGGATCTCTCTGAGCGAGTTTCTCCTTGTCTCTGCTCGTTTATGGATTTCCCCGATCGAGAGTAAGGCCCCCCGAGTGTTCTGACAGTAGATCTCGTTCGTCCGCTTAGGTATTCTGGTTCTTTGGCTTTAATCGGTCGAGGGTGACCTTACCGACCGGGGTATATCAAGGTGGATAACACCTAGGCTAGACTATTGACTCTGGTCCCAACACCTAACCGATGCTCTCCACGTGGATTCTTGACTCTATCCCCAACATCACAAGCCTCTCCTTTAAGTCTGGTCGAAGGAAGTTTATACCTGACTGACCGGACTAGTATCTTGTTCTATATCCTCTCCCGATTGGAGGGGCGTCGACTCGTGTCCGTGATTGGTCGACACGTCCAATCTGACATTGAGAAAATCTAATCTTTTTTGGGAACTCGCGATGCAGGCGTATTAATGCCCTAGATATGCATGATGGTGTATCGCCCATCGTGTCGATCATAATGTCGACCAGTCCATTGCTGACACGTGGCACCGCCATCCACGACTGTTGAAATTCCGATGATTTAAAGATTACATCAGACGGTTCTGATGTCATCCAACCTTTCTGATTTCTTGGATCTAACGGTCGAGATTCTTTGGTCGGGGCTTTATTAGGGCTGGATGTAGAATTTCTCCACTTACCATTCTCACTGTCACTGCTCTCTTTCGGGTTTCATCGCTTCCGCTGTCGTCTCTCTGTCTCACTTCGATTTCGCTTTCTCGTCGTAAGTCCTCTCTAGCATCCATCACTTTGTTTTCTCCTGCGCTCTCCTGAGTTTAGCATAGATATAGCTACTGGGAGCGTCTTGAGTCTGTGGTACACCTCTATGCGATCAGATTTTACTACCGAGGATTTAGAAGTGACGAGAGTCCAATACGAGTTCTTGATCGGGTACAAACTGGTTATCCTGAGCTCTACCGACCGACCCCATCAGCTCCCAACCAGTTGTGTAGCATTTTTCATGGATCAGTTTCTGGGGGGGGGCTTCGGTTTCCCCTCTCGACCTTTTTTACCACACTTTCTCGATACTTCAACATTCCTCTCCAACAATTTGACCCCAATACTTTCCGTCAGATCTGCGGGTCATTATTATTTTCCGTTTGTATCACGTTCCCCTCACCCCTCGAATTTTCCATTATTTTTTCTATCCAAGAAGATGGAACTTGGAGTTTTTTTTCTTTCAATCCCGAACGGGGAGTTGTTTCTTAGATGAGATGCTGACATTTTACAAAAGGTGGAAGTCTAAGTATGTATTTTTGGAGCCCCCGGGCCCTTTCTCATGGCCGACCGAGTGACAAATGGGAGATGCCCAAGGCTCCCGCCTGGGACCCTACAAAGTGGAGGCGGCATACTTAAGGGCTGCGAGCATCATACTGAGCTGCGGTTTGATGTGAAGAAGCTGATCGATAAAGGACTCTTAATTTGTTCGGACTGAGTCCCGTCGAAGCGAAGCTGCAAATTTTCTTTGGTAAGATATGTACTTTTACTTCATATTATTGCTAACTGAGGACTTTCTTTCTTTTGCAGCTCAGACGATGTGGAGGGCTTCGGTCAGCTAGAATTTGAAGTTAACCAGCGCCGAGCTGGAAGAAAGGGCGTCCAGGCTGGCAGGAGAAGGGTTGACCGACTCTTTCAGTGATATGGCCACTCACACGGATGAGTTACCGCCGCCCCAACCCTTGATGGTCGCTATGCCCATTTCTTCCTAGGAAGCCAGCCCTAGTCCAACCCCTCAGCTTACAAGGAAGAGACGCCTATCTGTGGATTCGTAGGAAGCCGGGCGAACGTCTGAAGGCTCCCGGGCTGTAGCCCCAGGTGCTAGTTCATCTGGGATGATTCCCTTGCCACTCCGGTCTTCTACCCCTATTCCGCCAGACAGGAATCTTGTGGGAGCGAGCATCGAAAGTGGGAGAGCTCGGGCGGGGCAATCTATGACTGTACCAGACTTCGTGCCCCCTGCAACTCTGATTCCCCTAAGCGGTGAAGGCTCAAGTCGAGCGGACGGGGACATAACGCTCAAGCTGAAAGGATGAGCCGCGAAGGCCTACACGTACTCGAGCGGGATGTGCTAGGATAAATCCACCAACCGTCTAATAAACTCGTTCACTATCGACCTGACGGGGGTAAGGAGTTGATTTGCGATTGAGGTTGATTTTCAAAGTAGTTGACCATGAGTCTTATTGCAGGTCTGGGTGGAAGGAATGATGATGCTTTCCCGAGCTGACGATCTTCTCTGTAGATATCACGCCTAACAAGCTCGAACAAGTGAGTTGGAGGCTCAGTAAGCCCCTCCAGTTAAAGACTTATCTAAGTTAAAGTCGAAGGTGAAGAAATTGCGTTCTCAGGCCCAACTCAGGGCAGACCAACTGAAGCAACTGGAAGCAGCTCAGGCCGAGGTTGAGTCCCAGGTGGAGGAACAGGCAAATTGGGTTGTCGAGCTCAGGGAAGTCCTCAAGAAGGCTAAGTCTCATGCATTGTCAGAGAAACAAATGAAAGAAGAAGCCCGGGCTGAATTGAAGGCGAAGGCCAATGAATGGAAGGAGAAGGAGAAAGATCTCTAGGCCGAGCTGGCTGGAAAATTCGTCGGGCTGGTGACTTTGAAGGCTGAGCTAGAAGCTTACCAATTTGGTGAGGAGGAGCGCTGGAAGACCAAGAGGGTCGACTATTTGAAGTCTCATGAGTTTTACGATTAGCTCGGTCCTTAGACAGTCAAGATGTTCCAGTTCGGGGCTGAGAGGGCGATCCAGCAGCTACGCGAGGTCGGGCATCTAACGACCGATCTTCCACGTAACTTCATCAGTCTGGACAAGATCTTTGATAGCATCCCCCCCTCCCGACACTTTTGATGATTTTGTGCAGCTATTGTAGGCTTGTTTTTGTAACCTCCCGATCTGGAATTCAATCATTTTTTCCCCCGCTACTCTTTTTCTCGGTTCTTATATTTATAACTTTGGAAATTCAAAAGGAAAACATAACTTGAGAGTCGTCCGATCGGTGAAAATCTTCTGCCCTTAGAATGCTGAGTTTCGAGCGAGGAAGTAAGCGATTAGACGACATACGTTACACCTTGACCCCGAATCAGGGGGAGTTCGGCACTTTAGTGGAGATCTTCGACCCTAGATCAGGAGGGAGTTCGACGCTTTAACGGAGATCCTCAATCAAATATCAAGGGAAAGTTCGATGCTTTAACGGAGATCCTCGACCCCAGATCAAGGGGGAGTTCGACGCTTTAATGGAGATCCTTGACCCCAGATCAGGCGGGAGTTCGGTACTTTAACGGAGATCCTCGACCCCAGATCAAGGAGAGTTTGACACTTTAACGGAGATCCTCGACCTTGGATCATGGGGGAGTTCGGCGCTTTAAATGAGATCCTCGATCCCGGATCAAGGGGGAGTTCGGTGTTTTAACGGAGATCCTCAACCCTATATCAGGGGAGAGTTCGGCGCTTTAACAGAGATCCTCGACCCTGCATCAAAGGGGAGTTCGACGTTTTAACGAAGAACCTCGACCCCGAATTAGGAAGAATTCGGCGCTTTAACGGAGATCCTCGACCTTGCATCAAGGGGAAGTTCAACGCTTTAACAAAGATCCTCAATCCCGGATCAAGAGGAATTTTGACACTTTAATGGAGATCCTCAATCCTGGATTAAGGGGGAGTTCGACGCTTTAAATGAGATCCTCGACCCCGGATCAAGGGGTAGTTCGACGCTTGAACGGAGATCCTCGACCCCGGATCAAAGGGGAGTTCGACGCTTTAACGGAGATCCTCGACCCCAGATCAAGAGAGAGTTCGACACTTTAACAGATATCCTCGATCCCGGATCAGGGAGGAGTTCGGCGCTTTAACGGAAATCATCGACCCTGCATCAAGGGGGAGTTCGATGCTTTAGCAGAGATCCTCGACCTCGGATTAAGGAGGGAGCGGAGACTGGAGCGTAACCTGAGCTTTTCATTCATGAACAATTTTCTATATCATAATATAAACATTATGGGAAAAATACTCAAGACCCTCGAGTTCGGTAGGGTTGCAGGTGGTTTGCGCTCCACGGACGGTCAAATTCCTTTCCATTTGGGTCTTACAAATAATAGGCTCCCGAGCTCAGCTTGCGGAGGACCTTGTATGACCCTCCCCATTGGGGCTCCAACTTGTGAACGTTGCCGACCGACTTCACTTTTCTCCAGACGAGATCTTCGACCTGGAAGGTTCGAGGGATGACCCGCTTGTTGTAGGTTTGGCACATTCTCTAACAGTAAGCCATTAGCCGAGCTTTTCCCTGACTTCGGTGACAAGGTCTAGCTCCAAAGATTGCTGCTCGGCGTTGTCTCCATCTTATGTACTTTGGCGGATTGACTCTTTGCCCACTTCTACCGGTACGACAGCTTCTCCACCATAGACAAGGTGAAAAGGTATCAGGCCGGTGCTTTCTCTTGGAGTCGTCTGGTATGCCCACATGATGTTGGACAACTCTTCAACCCAACTTCCCTTCACATGGTCTAACTTGACTTTGAGCCCTCGTACGATCTCCCGATTGACTACTTCTGTTTACCCATTACTCCGCAGATAGGCGATTGAAGTGAAAGATTATTGAATGTCGTATTCTTTGCACCATCTTCGGAGCTTTCATCCTTGAAACTAGCATTCGTTATCGGAGACTAGCTTATGCAGGATGATGAACCGACAGATTATATTTTTTCACAAGAATTTCAGAATGACATCTCTGTTATCCGAGCCAGAGCTTCTGCTTCTACCCACTTTGAAAAATAATCGACGACCACTAGGAGGAACTTCTTTTGCTGATGCCCGATCAAGAATGGTCCCACAATGTCCATTCCCTATTGGCCAAAGGGATACGAGACTCGGTCGGGTGATGTAGCAAATTTTGATGTCTTTGACACGAAACACAACCTGTCATGAATTTTTCCATGTCAGCTTATTGGGTCGGCCAAAAATATCCGACTAACATGACCTTTTTGGCGAGCATCCAGCTTCCGACGTGATTTCCGCATGTATCTTTATGAATTTTCTTCATAACATAATCAATATCATCAGACCCAAGACACTTTAGAAGTGGTCGGGAGAAGCCTCTCTTATATAAGAGATCTCCTATCAAGGTAAACCGAGCTGCGCGTCTTCTTAAGAGCCTGGCCTACTTAGCTTCCGGAGGCACTGTCCCGAGCTGGAGATAAGAGATAACAGGTGTTCGCCAGTCAATCGTCACGTCCTCGCTATGATCATACTCGATCTGCGAGATGAACAAGTTTTGAGAGACGGACTCATCCATCGTCCATGTAGCCAACGAGCTGACTATTTTGGCTAGTTCATTTGCTTTTAGGTTGTTTACTCAGGGTATCTTCTGAATGAGTACCTCTTGAAACTCTGCTTTTAGCCGATCGAATATTTCAGTATATTTCTTCAGCCGTTCATTTTTATCGCAAAACTTCCATCCAGCTATCAAGCGACTAATTGGGAATCTGAATAAAGGATAACCCGGGTGGCTCCCACCCATTTGGCTGCTTGAAGACCAGCCAGCAAAGTCTCATATTCAGCCTCGTTGTTGGAGGCTCGGAAACTAAGTCAGATAGATAATTAGAGTACATCCTCTCTTGGTGAGATCAACAAAACTCTCACCCCACTGACTTGATGATGATGATGATTGGCCGAGCCGTCTACGTAAATTTTCCAAGTTCCTTCTAACTCCGAGCTCGACATCTCCGTCATGAAATCCGCCAAGGCCTGGGCCTTGATGGTCGTCCGGGGTTGGTACTGAATGTCGTACTCGCTTAGCTCAGTCATCTACTTTATCAATCTTCTCGAAGCTTCGGGATTTGTCAATACTCACCCCAGCATGCTATTCGTCAGGACGGTGACCGGGTAGGAGTGAAAATAGGGTCTTAGCCGGTGGGTTGTCAGAGTTAACCTCAGTGCTAATTTCTCCAAATGCGTGTATCTTCGTTCTGCGTCCTTGAGTAGGTGACTGGTGAAATAAATGGGGTGTTGTATATTATCTTCTTCTCGCAATAGCGCCGACCTAACTGCTTCTTCGTCCGTAGATAGATACAGCCACAGTCGCTCTCACATTACTGACTTAAAGAGGAGCGAAAGTTGGGAGAGATACTCCATGAGCTTTATAAAGGCTTGGTCACAACTTTCATTTCACTCAAACTTGAAGGCATTTTGTAACACCTTGAAGAATGAAAGACTCCGGTCTGTCGATCGGGATATGAATCGGCAGAGAGCTGTAACGCGGCCGATCAGTCTTTGTGCTTCCTTGAGATTGCGAGGGGGGGTCATGTCTTGCAGCGCTTGAACTTTCTCCAGGTTAGCTTCAATTCCTCGTTCGGTGACTACATAGCCGAGGAAGCGGCCACTTTTGATGCCAAAGAGATATTTGCTGGGGTTCAGTTTGAGTCCATATTGCCTCACCGTCCTGCAGGTTTCCTCAATGTAGGAAATGAGGTCTTCCGCTCGAATTGTTTTGATCAGGATATCATCGACATAAACTTTGACGTTCCTCCCAATCTGGTGCTTAAACACTTGATCCATCAATCGTTGGTATGTAGCCCTCACATTCTTCAGCCCGAACGACATAACAGTATAACAAAAAGTTTCGCCTGAAGTAATAAAACTAATATTTTCTTGATCCTCCCGGGCTAAGGGAATCTGATGATAACCTTGATAGGCATCCAGCATGCATATGAACTCGTATCCCGACGTCGAATCCACTAGTTGGTCGATCCACGACAAAGGATAATAGTCTTTTGGGCAGACTCTGTTTAAATCTCTGAAATCTACACACACACCACTTGCCGCTAGGCTTTGGTACCAAGAGGATGTTAGCCAACTAGATCGGGAACTGCACCTCTCGAATATGATCCACTTCGATGAGTTTAGCGACTTTTGCCTGGATTATCTGAACCTAACTTGGCCTGAAGTATCTTTTCTTCTGCTTGACCGCCCGCGCCTCAGGGATGACATTGAGTCTGTGCACTATTAGGGTCGACGACACACTTGTGACTTTTTTTGCCGACCAGGCGAAGACATCATAATTTTTGGTCAAACAAGCCACCAACTGCTCTTTCAGTTCTGAGGGTAGGTCGGATGCGATGCAAGTGATGTCATTATTCCACTCGGGGTGGATCTGGATTTCTTCTGTGCCCGATTCCGATCGGGCTTCACGCTCGCCTCACACAAGGTTGACTTGAGATCCAACCGCCCTGTGGACTCTTCTCAAATTCGTCCGAATGATATCGACATAACATCTCCGAGCGACTGATTGATCACCTTTAACTTCCCCTATCAGCTCCCCAATGGGGAATTTCATTTTCTGGTGATACATGGAGACCACCGCTTGGAAGGCATTCAATGTCGGTCTTCCCAAAATGACGTTGTAAGCGAACTCTGCATCCACCACTAGAAAAGGGGTTCGCCTGGTTCTTTCTTGAGGCTCCTTGCCCAGGGTCAATGACAAGGTGATATATCTGAGCGGCTGAACTTGGTGCCAAGTGAACCCGAACAGAGGAGTGACTATGGACTGGAGTTCCTCATCGTCAACTTGCATTCAATCCTAGGCTTTCTTGAAAATTACGTTGACAGAACTGCCGGTATCAACAAAAACCCGTCTTACATCGTAGTTGGCTATTAAATCCTAGATCACCAGAGCGTCCTCATGGGCCGCTTTGATCCCTTCGAGGTCCTGAGGCCCGCAACTTATTAGAGGGCCCCTTCGTTGGCTGGTACTAATGACGTAGCTCTTCAGTCGGCGGTTGTGAGCCTTGCGGGCCCTGTGAGAATCTCCGTCCGTGGGTCCCCCGGATATCATGTTGATAGTTCCCTGCACAGAGACTTTTCCCTTCTCTTTCGCTTGGTCAAACTCTTGTCGGAGTGGGGACTCCCAGAGCTCTTTAGTAAGCGTCCGGGCTCTTTTCTCCGATCGATGGTGTGCCTCATGAGTTCGTGTAGGAGTGCGCCTACGATCTGGTGAATGTTGCTCGTCGTCCTGCTTCCGATCTGGAGAATGACGCTCGATAATCTGTCTCTAATTCGGAGAGATCTGTCCGGGGGCTGACCTTCCTCTATTGTAATGGTAGCAATCTTTTATCGAGTGACTCCCGCTCTAATAATAGGTATAGAAACGACCAATCTGTTAGGACCGAAGGAATTTAGATATCTCCACAATTGTATGATATTGTCCACTTTGGGCCTAGGCCCTCATGGTTT
>JBBUKS010488343.1:0-15637 GCA_038050645.1 Hedychium gardnerianum
TTAAATATGTTTGGTATTGTATAATATATTTATCTTTGATTATACTAATTAAATTTTTAACTAATAATTTCAAAAAATATATAACTGGAAGGACGAACATGAGCAAGAATTTA
This sequence comes from Hedychium gardnerianum, assembly GCA_038050645.1. NCBI lineage: Eukaryota > Viridiplantae > Streptophyta > Magnoliopsida > Zingiberales > Zingiberaceae > Hedychium > Hedychium gardnerianum. Next base: position 114 of record JBBUKS010488343.1, read on the forward strand.
TAGTCACGTGGAATATATATTGTATAAAGTTGCACAAAGATCTTCTATATTATATGATAAAGAAGGGCATGAGGCCAGCATTTGTATTAGAAGATATCTGGGCTGCATGGAATGCCACCTGGAGTGCAGAAAGGTGGCAGTCAAATGCTGTAAAAGCTCGAGCAAATAGAAATACAGAGTCAGTTGGCCTGAGCACCGAATCCGCTCGTCATACTTTCGGATCCCGATCTATTGTAGAGCATACCATGAATTTGGTGAGTTTAATTTAAAGTTATATAAGCAAAATCCATTACCAATTTTGTACAGATTTGTCTAAACTTTTTGTGTATGTAGGAACGTAGTCTGGAGAAACCTCCCACTTGTTGGAAGATATTCACTAAGACTCACTAGAGAAAAGATGAAACTTTTGTTGATCCTTGATCACTGGTCATACACGTAAGATTAGTAACTTTATTACACTTACCATTAATAATAATTATCTTTAGTAATTGTTTACAATATACTTTTTTTCAAATAGGATGAAATCATAAATAAAATATCTTAGGTATCTCAACCACCAGTAGAGGGAGGAGAGTCACAGTCTCTATTCACCAATGCGATAAATGAGATCTATTATGATGTTGGTGGTGGAAGGACGAAAAACTCCTCCCTCTACGGCCTTGGCTCCCAGGCAAAAGTGGCATTTGATCGTTTGAGGACTCCTTGGGATTAGCTAGTTCTTCTTCTTCTACGGAGGTACAGTCATTAAGAGAAGAAAATCAAGAACTTAGGACTCAACTGGCCACAGTGGAGCAGAAGTTATTCGATCAGGAGCAAAGGATTACCGCTCGAGATGCGATGCATGATGCTACCTTGGCCGAGATGCGAGCATGCATTGCTCAATGAACTCAATCACAACATCGTATTGAGTCACAGGAGACTCAAGACCCACGGGACATTGATGATTAGCTTATTGTGAGATATATTCAATTATAACTTAGTTGTGTTCTTTTCAATTGAATAATAATGTTCTGTGATAATATTATAATTTATCACTTATTGTTTGTGCATTATTTTAATTATTATATTTTGTACTTGATGCAAGATTTGATGATGGAGCTATTTTTTTTGTTAAGGATGGTGATTTGTATCAAACTTTAGATATGAATTGTATCATTGTGGCAAAAGGCGAAACGCTCGCCGATATGAATTGTATCATGGATATGTTTTGTGATGCTATGATTTGTCTGTGATAATTTTTATTTGTAATATGGTTTGTTTATGATAATTTTTGTTTGTTTGTGATGCTATGGATATTTTATTTATCTATTGTGTGTTTGAATGTGTGTTTGTGATATATCATCGTGTGTGATGGTTTGGTGTTATGGAAAATGTAAACAGGGAAAGGAAATACAAAAGAAACCCTAGTATTGGTATTCTATAATTACCGACGGAATCATTGTTTTCGTCGGTAATTACTAATACGGAACAGTGATTTTTTTGATATGTTTCCGACGGGTCATCATTTTTCATCGGTAATTACCGACGGAAATCATGATTCCGTCGGAAAATGACGATACAACTTTCGACGGGTCATCATTTTCCGTCGATAATTACCGACGGATTTAGCTATTCCGTCGGAAATATTTCCGACGGAATAAGTATTTCCGTCGGTAATTACCAACGGAATCCGTATTTCTGTTAAAAATATTTTCGATGGATATATGATTCCGTCGATATTTATTGATAGCATATTACTGATGGAAAAAAAATTTCATCGGTAATTATCGATCGAAAAGTAAATTTCGTCGATAATATTCACTACGACTTAATATTTTATGATATTTATATTTCAGTCGTTAGAAAATTCTATCGATGGAATACTGATGAAATTTTTTATCGATATTGATTGTTTTTTTTGTAATATTTAAAAGGAGTTTATGTTGTTACATTATTACATTATGACGATAAAATAACTATATTAGCATCACTTATAATCCACTCCAACATGATTATACTAAGAATATTGAAATTAATCTATTCTTTATAAATAAAAAAAATTGATCATAGTTGAAGAATCAAATGTACAGATTCTAAAAGTCAATTAATAGACTTATTTATTAAGGCTTGTATAGTAAATTATTATTATTATTATTATTTTGCATGCAAACTAAGTATGATACATATACATACATCATCTACAGGATAAGTGTTGATAGATAACACATATTTTAGTTATTAATTTCTATTTAGTTCTCAAATTATAAATAAGAGTTAACTAGAATAGGGAATCATGTCCATGTCTAATTATATATATATATTTTTAAAAAATAATATTTTAAATTTATAATTTATATAGCAATTTTAAAAAATATATATACTAGAATTTATATCACTTTTTTTTTAAATTTCTTAACATAAAATTTTATTTTAAATTTATAATTATCACTTACATGAATTTGTATAGGTACGTACATTAGATCTGTTGAATCATCCATCTCGTTGCTAGGAAAGCATCAAGGTGCAACTGATTTAAAAAGGACAAATTTGATTAGAAAAAACATCTAATATGTTATCATGTGATACCTCATGAGATGAGTTATTGACTAGTACATGAGATATTATTATCATGAAGTTTGAGAGTCAAATCCTGATTAGTAGTCAGGTTCCTGTCCTTCTTTATATACTAGTCATTGTTCGGACTAGCTAGACTAGTTTTCGTGATTTATTTCTTCCGTATTGGTCTTGAGACGAATTGGCGAGGGCGGGAATGAACGTTTCATCTTTTTATCATCATGTGATATCTCTATGATGATGAATACAAAATAAAATAATAGTATTATTTTTTTTTAGACTCCGGACTATGATGTGATTAATAGGTAAGATGAACTCTTCAATGATGATTCAAATTTAATTAAGGACATATTATATTTAAAAATTTTGAATTATTTGAGATGTTGAATTGTACGTGGGAATTAATTGGATAATTGTATATATATATATATATATATTTTGTTTTATTTTGTTAGATAATGATAAATAATAATTATTATATATATATATAAACTTTTTCAACATGCATGATTAGACTTTTGATGCATAACTAAATCAAGTATAATTTAATGGGAGAAGCGGCTCTCTAAAAAGGCTTAATAGTGAAGTAAATATTTAAAAATGATAATGATATTTACATATTTTGAAGAAAAATATAAATACCCCTCACCCCTCTGTTGTTAACCTGTGGATCCCACACAGACACTCAATAAACGAGAGGGTACGAAATGAGACTATTGCCTCCTATTAATTCTCGCAATCAGATTAAAAAACGCCCACGAGTTCGCTCGTGGCCTTCCACTAGATTAAATAGCACTCCATTGTACACTTCGCAAGATACCCACCCCTGTACCATTTCTTTTACCTCAAACAAAGCGGGACCTATCTACGTGCGTACCGATTCGTCCATGGGTTGCAAACGAGGGAGTACGCGAAGAACGGAGGGAGAAGAGATAAAAAAGACGGGGCTTGGGCGTTCGCCAGGCCCCCAAATCTGTTCCGCTCGTTTTCTTCCCACTTTCTTCCTCCTCCTCCGCCTCCTCCTCCTTCCCTTGCTTGAACGGTGGTTCTCTGGAGGGAGATCTGTTCATTGCCGAGTGCTTCGACGTCGACGGCTAATTATGGTTCTCGATCTCGGTCGTCGGAAAGAAGTTGGCCGAATCTGTTGTTAGCGTTTTGGTAATGGATCGCTCTTGGATTTTGGTGTTTCTTTCGTTTGTGTGCATCTCCGGCGCTGCTAATGCCAGTGAAGGTGATGTCGATCCACTCTACAGGTGGGCTTGTTTCCTTCGGGAATTATTTTTTTTCGTGAAACGACTTCCTTTTTGTTCAATAAAAGTTAGAGATTTCAGTTCTTTATTTGGACCAGTAGGCGTGGTTATTTTTTGGTTTGTTTCTTTCTGGACGATTAGATCAAAAACGTTTACTTTTCATTTGTCAAACTTGTTAAAGAATCTTTAAGCCAAGAGTTGGTTTAATGAAAGATTTTTTGGCCTGATTACAAAGGCATAATAAGACATAATTCTAGAGAAAAGTACTTGTTTCTAGGCTCTATATATTGCTCCAATCTTCACTGTAAGATTTCTGCAACGTGTGTTTTATACGGTATCATGTATTTTGATCCTTTTCATTTAAAACATTAGCGAGGACAATTTTTATTCATGCGTTATTATTTATGTTCCGCATACCACTACTTTACTTTCTATCCTACAAGCCACCTTGGCAGAATAGATGAATAATCTAAGGCATCCATTGACCACAAGAAATCAAGAATCTGCTTGGACTTTGAAGATGGTAGGTTTTTATTCCCAAGCGTTCTATTTTGGAATAATGCCTAGTCCACCTTGTTGTGTTGATAGGTATTATTTGCTTACATATTTGTTGTAGATGATTAGAAAGTGTGTGGTGGATTAGTATTTGTGAAATTGAAATCCTGCAATACCAGAATTTGAAGATTCAATTTTTTTTTTCAGCTTTAGGATATTTCTTCAAATAAGCTGTTTTATTTCTATTTTTTAGTAGACCTTGGCACAACGACAAAGTTGCTGCCGTGTGACCCGGAGGTCATGGGTTCTGTTCGTTGAAACAACCTCTTGCAAAGCACCTTCCTCGAGACCCACATTGATGGGAACTTCGTGCACCGGGTTGCCCTTTTATTTCTACTTTTTAGTAGCATTACCAAAATCCAAGTCAAAACAACTGCTTCGTTTTCTGCATTGAAACTTCATATATAGTATTAGTAATCATTACTAAAAATTTCAATCCATAGTGCGTGGTAGCTAGTTAGTAGCTATTTAGAAGAACGATTAATCTGCCAAAGATTTCATGTAGAAATGACAAATGCTAATGAGAGTTATTAAACAAATTCTGCAGGCATTGTTTAATCATATCTTGACCAAATTCTCTATCCTGCACGCCTGATTGGAGCCCCTAGATGCAATAGGGAATGCTCCTTCCATGAGCATGACTATTGTAAAAGATGAAAAAGGCTCCAACATCTTGAGAGAAGTAATACTTAAATAGGCAGTAGTCTTTGGTTAAAGAAAAGAAGATAGGTTTTTTTTACATCAAATGGAGATAAGGATTGGACTTTTATGAGGTTAAAACACCTTATATGGACATGTTAGTAGTTGTTTTAGTTATCAATTCAAAACTTTTAAAAAATTTAAACAATTTTAAAACCATTTTAATTAAATATGAGTCCAATTTAGGGGGGAAAAAACTAGTGTTAAACTGCACCATATAAATTGATGAGTAGCTTGAGACTTCAATAAAAGAAGTAAGAAAGGCCAACAAAAGATCCATGTCATAAAATCCGTCAAATTGCCTGGTAGGATATGATGGACATGGAAAGAGTTTTTGCATTTTCTCCTATATGGCATGTATGCAAATAGGACTTGAGTATGTCACTCGGAAATTTCAATTCATTCATACCATGGCAAGTTGTGGGACACCCTTTGATGAGTGATATAGGTTAAACTAAGTGTATCAGTTGGTATAAGGCTTGTATGGTACTGTGGATACTGCCTGATATACATACCTATATCAACTAGTATGAACGAAAAGAAATGCATATTTACTGGCTTTATCCCACCCATCTCCAAAATTATTTTGTTAAGCTGTTTAAACACTCGTTACTTGTAAACACTCTTAATTAGTCTTCCATCCCACTCAAATCGTTTCCCACTTAGATGGTTAATCCTTTTTTTGTCCATTTATTTGGGAGTGTAAAATTAAGGAACAGTGATGCATATACTATATAGGGATGCTGGCTAGGTGATTTATCAATTTACAATGCAGAGGCACTAGCCTATGCTATTATGCAACATAAAGACCTATAGTGTCCACTACCATTTCATTACTCATTTTGGTATTAGTAGGACTTTTATCTATAAGATGTTCATATAGGCTTTTGATTAAATGCCAATACTTAATTTAATTATATTTTTTATACTTGTATTTTTGCCTCATGTCATTTAAATTTTAGTTAAAATTGGTTCTAATTTACACTTTTTAAAATTGTGAAACAAGTCTTCTTTAAATAAAGGGCTGGGGTTAGGATCAATTTAGATCGGTTGGTGTGGCTTCTAGCTTTTGGTTGAATCTCAATGAGATATTATACTTGCTTTATCTTGAACTGATATGGCTATGTATAAAGATTTAAAACCTTGCTTAGTTATTCCAATCATTTTGTCCATTCTTCATTTCGATACTTGGATTCATCCTTTATTTTCTTAGTACACATGTTTGACATTAACATTGATAACCAAAATATGATTTGAACACTTGGCATTCCTTTTGATAACATATAATATTCAAAAACAATTGTGTCGGTGTGGTACTATTTGAGTCTAAGTAGCATAGTTCTTTTTCAATGTTGGCTTTCCCTTTCCTATTGCACTTTAAATTGATCAGTTCATTGTTATATCCTTAGTTTATTGATTATAAATGGTTGGAATTTGGATAATGATATTGTTAGTGCAATCTATTTCTAAGAAGCTTAACTTATGGGAAAGGCTGGTGATGCAGTCATACTTGAGTTGGGTTGGTTTTGATGGAAGTCACGTAGAAGTGAACTCATGGTAGATAGAAGTTCTGGAGAAGTGAACTCTTGGCAGGTGAAAGTCCAAGTGGTCTTGGCATATGAAAGTCCCAGAGATGTGAACTCCTAGTAGATGAAACTTGGGGATGAGTGAACTCCTAGCAAGTGGAAGTCTAAAAGGTCTTGATATATGGAGTCTTAGAGTGGATTCCTACCAAATGAAATTCCCAAAGAAATGAATTCCTGGCACATAAGGAGTCCTAGAGATAAACTCCTAGTTGATTCGATTGATGCCGAAGGTCATCTACGTGTCTTAGGATGTACTGACCTTAGTGACTCCGGTCGATTAGGACCCAAAGACAAATTAGCATGACGACATGTGAGATGAATGATCAGGCAAATGTATTTTGACTTTTGCTTAGAAGTTTTCTACTTAAGCGACTGTCTACTTGATCAGGGAAAAAGTGTTAGGTGTTCTAGGTCGAAGTCGATGAATTTGCTTAAGTTAAAGCAATATTAGCCGAGTTGATGATATAGTCAATGGATGACTTGTTGTTTGAGAATAGAAGGAAATCTATTTGGCTTGAGTCGACTAAATGGAAGAAAAGTTGGTTGAAGTTGCCTATGTTGACTGTTCTATCGGCTGTATAATTTAAAGTTTGAAAGCCAACAAGAACGGTCATATGACTTGTCTGTGCAGGATAAACTTTTGACGAATGATATGAGTAGACTGAAGGTACTTAGAGTCAACTAAAACCTTGTCAATGGTGAAAAAGTCATAGGTTTATCCATGTGAGTCAATTAATGTTCAAGCAATTCACTGATTACACAGTCATCTGAAGATTCAGTCACGAATCAATCTAGATCAGTTAACTGATGGTGTAGATAGTTGACTTATCATATAGTCACCAGAAGAATCGGTAATGATCTGGATGAGGTCAACAATTTAAAGACATGTTCATGGATCAGGAGATAAAGTGGAAAAAGAGTCAATTGGAAGGCAATTTAGTCGACTGATGGGTCAAACAATTGACTTACAGAAAGTTTGAGTTGATTGGCTGTGTAATGATCATTGTGGATAGGCTTCCGAGATCGATGAATTAATCGACTAGTTGGGTCTATTCAGTTCAGCGAAGACACTTCAAACTAGAGATCATTTAGTATCATTCATCAAATCTAGTGCTTTGTTTGTGCACCTACTTACTGTTATTTTGCTGTGCTACATTCCAAACCGACAAAGACTCTTCGGTCAGGTTATTCTATTTACAATTTCTCTTGTACTTCATTTCTCATCTGTAAAAGGAGACATATATTTGTGTGTGAGTGTGTGTGAAGTTTCTTCACTTTTGGAAAGAAAAAGTAACAAGTTATAGGATGTGGAGTAGGAGCTTGCGATTTTCTAACCACATAAAAATATTTGCATTTGTATTGTGATTGTTGTTATCAAGGCTTTGCATTTAAAAGAGCAACATAAAGAATTTGAATTTACAGGTTGGATCTATTCATCCCCTTCTTGACGCACAACAATCTCAACAGAAATTTCAAGTGGCATGGAAAATGAATAATTTTGGTGCCTAGATATCTGATATTTATTGTTGCTGTCACTTATTGCAAATTCTATTGAAGTAGATTTGTCTAGGGACTAAATGTAACTAATTTTTGTTCCTTTCAAATCTTGTAAATAGTGCAGAACGAACAAGAATAACATCTCCTTTTCAGGAATATTAAATAAAAGTAGCATTAGTTGAAGTTGAATCAAATAGGTTAAATTCAATCAAGTCTCTTATGATCATGTTTCTCCCCTTTTTAATTCTTGTTTATAATTTAGATTGTAAAGATATGCAGCCTATTGGAATTGCATAAACTTGCTAACCCTTTATATCACCATACAAATACTTGAATCAACTATATCCCTGAGTACTTGGGCAGCTTTTTGTTATGTGGAAGCTTTGAAATTATTTCTTCTCTTCAACATATTTGCAGTTATGAAAGCACATAATTGATAGGTGGAAAAGTATAAAAGTTTAGTAGCTGGATATTTTATCACTTATTTAAGAAAGTGAAAATGAAAATTTTCTATTTTTGGTTGTAACTTGATGTGTTTCTTCATGTCAGGATATGTATAGAACAATGTGGGAAGACAGGAACTGTTGGAGCCAGCTCAATTCAGCACTGCCAGTTTTCAGCTGATGGTGTACTTGTTGATGGTCCATGGTATATGCAAGAACCCTCATATGTTCAATGGAAGCAGTGGAATTGTAGGAGTGACTGTCAATACTTTTGTATGATGCAACTAGAAAAAGAAAGGGAAGAACTTGGTCTCAGTCCTGTTAAGTATCATGGTAAATGGCCTTTTAAGCGTTGGTCTGTGCTTCAGGTAAATCATTCCACTGAATCAGAGTTGCATGCCTTGCAGTAAAATAGAAAGCATTCAGTAATTGGTAAAGTACTAACTGTATTTATGGATGCCTCTAAACCTTTCTTATTTCTTTTTATTTTAGGAGCCGGTCTCAGCTATTCTATCTGCATTAACCCTCATCATTCAATTCAATGGGTGGTTATCTTTTTTTCTCTTATCATCTTATAAACTACCCCTTAGGCCCCAGAGTGGGAGGACATATTATGAATTCACTTGCTTGTGGCATGTATATGGGCTGTTATCACTGAACGCCTGGTTTTGGGATGCTATATTTCACACACGGTATGTGTGATATTTTTTCCTCCATTGTGAGTCAATCAGAAGAATAAGACCCCACTTTTTTTTTTAAAAAAAAAGTTTTTGAGTGCTTCAAAATCTCTTTTTTTTCTGCAGAAGTTTTGATTTGACAGAGAAGTTGGACTATTCATCATCTGTGGCTCTACTTGGGTACTCCCTTATTCTGGCCATATTTAGAACCTTTAATGTGAAGACGGAGGCTTCAAGGGTAATGGTTGCAGCTCCTTTGGTGGCCTTTCTAACGACACACATCCTGTATATCAACTTCTATGAATTAGACTATGGTTAGTGCTCATCTTTGGTAAACTTCTTGAGTAGTCATTAATTGTCGAATATAATCTCATCTTTGGTTTTTCTCTGTTATTTTGGTTGTAGTTTCAAAAACAACAAATCTACTCCAAACTTCCAATTTGATAACAAGTCAACAAATCATAAACTCTATTAGCCAGATTATAGACTGCTTTGTTGGTTATGCTATGCATACAAATTTCCAATGTAACAGCCCATTTAAATTTATTCTATCTCCTTGTTTATTATGACGATAGACAACTTTATCTAGAAGGTTTAGCTCTGTCCAACTTTGTTTTCAAGATTGGATTTGATAAAAGTAGTCGGGATGCTAACTGTATGCTTATTGTGCATTCGAGTAAATTGTATGTATATGTAGCTGTGCTAGTGAAGCAAATTAAGATTGGACTGAGGACTATTTAGTGAGCTAGAATTTCTAAAAGGACACTGATTGTGGGTTTAGATGAAGTGTTATATGATTTTGAATGAAATGGTTATGGTTTAACAATGAATGCTTTGTTATTCCTTTTAAGTTTGCATCAGATCCTTTGAAAGACTGTGCTAGATCGTGTTAGAATCAAGTGATTTGTCAGAGCTAAATCGTTTCTGTGGTACTCTGAAGAAGCTTTTCTTGCAATCGATGATTTAGAACAATACATGAGTGCTTATATGCATTGACCATTTACTATCTTCATTTGCATGATCTAGCTGACAAATTACGAGTTAATAATTGTATACAACACCAAATTAGAAAAAGGAAATTAGCTAAGCATGTGATATTTGTCTTAAATTGCAGGGCTTAATATGAAGGTGTGCATGGTGATTGGCATTGCTCAGGTTTTACTTTGGGCTGTCTGGGCAGGGGTAACTCGGCATCCTTCACGTTTCAAGTTGTGGGTGGTGGTTGTTGGTGGTGCCATCGCCACCTTTCTTGAGTTGTTGTATGATTTTCCACCCTACAAAGGTTGTGTTGATTCCCATGCACTATGGCATGCCACCAACATCCCTCTTGCATATCTTTGGTGGAGCTTCGTTTATGAAGATGCTGAGTTCCGAACATCGGCTCTCATAAAAAAGACCAAGTAAGAAGCAGGATAGAACTTGGAAGTCCCACTGCTCACTGATTGAGCTGTAAGTCTGGTTTAGTGTATTTTTCCTTCATTCTCTTCTAGTTAGTTGTTTTTTTCCACTCCACTCGGTGGTTTCTATTGCCCTTGTTTTTGAATTGATATAATTGGAGGAATTACTTCACGACTCAACTTGGCTTTGTACTTCATTTGCCCTTTTCTTGTGGCAACATATAGTTGTGTTTTTGCCTTTTAAATTGACATTGGAAATAGACTTTCTTAGCATCGTTTCTCAACATCGTTGGCAATGCTTTTGTCACACAGTAGCGTGGAGGTTGGCTAAATTTTGTTATTACGCTTGTTGTTTTTGAATTGATATAGTTAGAGGAATCAGTTCATGACTCATCTTGGAGTCGTACTTTATTTGCCCTTTTCTTTATAGCGACGTGGTTGTGTTTTGCTTTTTTAAATTGACAGTGGAAATGGCCTTTCTCAGCAGGGTTGGTAATGACGCCTTTGTTACAGGCAAGGGTTGAGGTTGGTAATTTTTGACGCGCTATGTGGCGGCAGCAAATTCGTATGGGTAGTCAGAATTATTCACCAGTAGTTCTTACCATGGCGCAATTTGTGTCCTCGTGAATATTAGTAGAATCTCTCAAGTTCACTTGAGTACCACGGCAATGAAGACATTGTTGGTGATAATAATGTGCCAAATGAGGGTTTAGCTTACTTCTAGAACTTCTAGAGAAATTTGTTTTTGTTATATGAGAGATTTTAAGAATAAAGGTCGGAGAAATGCAAACCCTATGAAGGGGCCATCTTCCATGCATTCATCAATAGATGTTTTGTTATATCAACTTTTCTTTGCATGTGTTATTATTGTTGGGTGAAGTTTTTCGTGTTTTACCTTCCTTCCGGACAATGAAGAGTCACCTTGTATGGGTCGTGTCGTCGAGATGACAATTTCATCTTTTTGCTGTCAATTAACCGATGTTTTGTCCATTACTCTAAATTATATCTTCTTAGTTTGATTTTCCCAAACACATTTTCTTTAAGTTCTTGTAATTCCTATCTATGCAACAAAACCACAAACTTTCATTTTGCTTTTCCTTATAGTTCACAACCTCTTAAAATTATTTATACAAACATATAGATAGGGTTCTTCTCCCATTATATCCTCTGATTAATACAAGTATTATATTTTGGGGAAATGTTTTCTCCTATGTTATTTTGATGGGTTATACTAAAGTTTAAATTAGGTATTGTGTATTTTATACTGATCATTAAGTGTGTAGGTTAGTATATCGAGACTACGTTTGGAGCTCAAGAGGATTTGGATGGACCCGAGAGCAGATCTTACTAGGAGTTTGATGAACTCAATGGGATCAAGTGGTGAACTTGTAGCTTAGGTGGAGCTCAATGGATTTAAGGTCTAAGATCCTAGATCAAGGTGAAGATAGGATGTTTTATGCTCATTCCACAATGGGGGTGAATAGGTGCTATCCTATAAATAAAAATTCATTTTGATTTCTATTGAAAATGTAAGGCTTTTACAATATATTAATTTAAAAGTAAGATAAATAAATATTGAAAATTAATAATACTAATACAAAAAAAAATTATAAGGAAAAGTTGACTCGTTTTATGAGGTAGAAAAAAATAATGCAAAACAATCTCACCTTTTGAGAGAAATAAAAAGAATAGAAATTTAAAGCACAAGAGAAAATTTAGTAATAGAAAATGAAAAAGTAAACTTTTGGAGAAACAATCTCCGTGTATGTCGTTAAGAGCAGTTTTTTTTTTAAAAAAAAATCTTCAGAGAACAAAGTTATTGTAATTTTTTTTAAAAAAATTAAGAGAACAAAAAATTATTAAAAAAATTTAGAATGTATTTTTTTTTATTTTTAATTAAAATTATTTTTTGATTTATCAATATGTTCGTACTATGTTATATTTATTTTTAAGTTAATTATCCATTAAATTAAATTAAATATAATATATTCATCAAATGTGTTGCAGCATGAAATAAAGGTATCCCTCTTCCCTTCCACACAACGCCTAAAATAAAAAATTGATATCCTAATTTTTCCATGTGGCGATGATATAGAAAAAAAAAAAGTTAAGAGCACTTTTAAGTATGAACATATGACTAAGAAATGAAACTTTAGAGCATTTGAATGATTTAGTTGAATACAAACCATATGTGTTTCGAAGTCCTCTCAATTCCCTATTTAAAATTGTAGTCTGAATTATTTTAGTCAACTAAAATTGTTCCCAGTTGATTGAAATGTCAATCTTGAAAGTGTTGTGCATTCATGCTAGCTTGGTTATGTTAAACCAAGGTGTTTTGATGTTTGGTCAAAGGTGTATATTTGATTTAACTACTTAAGTTGGAGGCTTTATGGGATGAAGTGCAACTTGTTCAAGGTTGAATGGAACTTAGCAATGTATGAAGTCTAATAAGTGCTGACAAAGAAAAAGTTCAATAGATATTGGCAAGTAGAGATCTTAGTAGATCAAAGATTACTAGATATTTAAAAATTGAAAGTCTTAATAGGTCATGATTGAAATAGACAGCCAATGAAACCTCAAAGACAAGGCCTCAATGTAATAAAACGATTACATTTATTTCTCATATTTTCTTATTGCTTGTTTTAATCATTTTTTTTTATTCTAGAATCATGATTAGGTTTTCCTAGAATCTTTGCCTCCTTTTATAATGCCTTGATTGAAAACGATAATATTTTAGAATCATGTTCACCAGTCGACTTCTTCTATCATCTAGTCATATAATTTACATTTTAATCGACTATCTACCTTTGTAATAACTACTTTAATACTATAGTTACTATTTATTTTTATTCTTGTTTTGACATCAAACTTATGTTAGGATCAAAATAATTTATATATCTTCTTAAAAATATGATATTATTCATTTTCAAACTTAAACTCAAGAATTTATTTTTGAATTCTACTTACAAGACTTTATACTAATGAAAATATTTTTTATCATATAAATCTTTAATTTTTTTGATGTATTTTTAATGTGAGACTTTGATGATATTCTCAATAATTCTCCTTTCAAACGAAAGACCACCATTATTCTCATAGTCCGGACCTCTCCTCAAGTATCCAGTCACTTTTGACCTGCTCCGAACCTCCCTTCAAGCATTCTATCAATCGAAGTCACTTCTCTCTCATAAGATTTTTCATCATTTAGGATTCACTCTCCCAGGATTTTCGCCAAACATCTGGTTATCCTTGACTTGCTTGGACTTTTCATCACCTAGGATTCACTCTTTTAGAATTTTCTTCAAACATTCAGTCACCTTTGACCTACTTGGATTTTTCACCACTTAGGATTCACTCGTCCAGGATTTTCACAAGCATCCGATTATCCTTAACCTGTTTGAACTTTTCACTCCTCTAGGAGCCCCCAGCTCCTTCATTCCAGGTCACTATTCCATCTACATGGCTCGATCTTGATCGTGACTATGATATCACTTGTTAGGATCAAAAGAATTTATATATCTCCATAATAGTATAATATTATCCATTTTAGGTCTAAGCCCTTATGAATTTGGATTATACCTAAAAAGTCTTATACCAATAGAGATATCTTTCATCTTAAAATATTTAATCTTTTCTATGTATTTTCAATATGAGACTTTGATAGTATTCCCAATAAATTAATATTACCATATCAGTCATGGGTCTTACATTAATCGATTGTCTAATCTACTGCTCTCTGACTAAAAATATCTAAAAAATCTCATACCAATGGAGATATATTTCATCTTACAATTTTAAATCTTAAAATCTTTAATCTTTTTTATATATATTTTTAATATGGGACTTTGATAGTATTCTCAACAGATTGATTTTATCATATCAATCATGAGTCTTACATTAATTGATTGTCTAATCTACTACTCTCAGGACAAGAAATATTCTAGTTATTTACTTTCTAGCCTAAGTTGATTAACCAATTGACTCAATTGACTCGACTATCAATTGACAAAATTCTAATTCTGATAGTCCAAATCAAATCACAAACTCGACCAAACAACAAACGTTATGGTTTTGGATTTATTTATCAATCGATTAAAACACTTTCATTAGTTGACTGATGGTATGTTATTAGTTGACTAAATGTTGATATGGAAAGAAGAAAGGAGTCATTATTGTGTAATAGTTGGATTGTGACTTGTCTAAATTAATCAACTGTCGGGTGATAGACATAATTGCAACAAGGTTTTAAAAGCTATATAAAAGGTGGAGTCGTAGAGCCTTCAAGTGTTGATGAAATAGAGTTGTGAAAACCTATTAGAAGCCTTGTATTTTCTCTTAAATTTTTTCTTGTGATTCTTTTGTAATCTTTGAACTTGCAAGAAGTTTCTCCACTTCTAATAATTATCAAAAAAAAAAGAAAGATAGTGGAGCTTTCTAGGAGTAATCCACCAATAAACTATAAGTAATGGAGTAGACGCCTAGGATTGCAGAATCACGTAAAACAAACATGTTATTAATTGGTGAGTGTAATCGTTTATGTATATTTTATTTTCGTTGCTAACGGTGGTGTGACCTTGCAATTAGGAGCAAGAGTAAATAAAATCATACTTGCAAGTAACTATTATTATTCATCCCCTCTAGCTCGGCTATCAAGATACTAATAAATGATATTATAGTTGGTCACTTCATAAGGATTAACTGAAATAACTAGAGTGACAAGTGAATCATATTATGAGGATTTCACTTCTTGTTGTGGCAAAAGGTGAAACGCTCGCCCTCAGCGTCCCCGTCAGTCCGTCCCAGGATCAACACGGAGGAGGTAAATCACGGGGGCTAGTCTAGCCAGCCCGAACAGTGACTAGTGCAT
>JBBUKS010488368.1:0-15632 GCA_038050645.1 Hedychium gardnerianum
CCGACTTTCTCTCTAATACTCTCATTTCTTATTTTGTCCATCCTTGTATGTCCACACATCCACCTTAACATTCTCATTTCTGTAACTCTCATCTTCTGCTCATGTGCTCGAGTCATAGCCCTGAGGGTCGAGGACACCAGACAAAAATCTAGGTGGGTCAAGGATCGGACGTCTAGCGGAAAGTACGGAAGGTCAAGATCGGATGTTGAGCGAAAGTCCAAACAGTCTGGAGGTCCAGATGTTTGGCAACAAGTAAACTCTCCTAAGAGGAGTAGGTGAGGACACGTTCCCCGTTGAGGGAACAGTAAGCGTCGGTTCAACCTATGGTTTCACTGGAAATCCAAAAGTCAGAACCGGACAATCCCGAGATTATCGAACATTATTTGTTATATTTATTATATATTTTTCTGTGATAAGACTGCGATGCAGAAGCTAAAGCCTAGAAACTGCTAAACCATGCGCCTTGAAGGATCCAGGCGCCTCAAGCCGAACTCTGGTTGGACGGCGCACGTCAGCAACCAGGCGCCTCAAAGGGATTGAGGCGCCTGGGTTGGGATAGACTCGCCAGAGTCGCGCTGCGATCAGATCGAACCACGTTAGCAATTAAGGTGCCTCAAAGGGCCTTTGAGGAGCCTGGAAGTGGATAAGGCGTGGCTAAATCGGATCCAATCAGATCGACTCAGATAGAGACTGCCTCAATGCGAATAGAGGCGCCTGGATGGATCAATAAAAGAAAACTTTGACCGGCAGCTTCGGACAACAATTCTATACGACTTCCGTGCTCAGACGCTGCTCCAAAAACTATTCTACGATGCTGTAACGCTACCCCGACAACCAGAGCTCGAGCTTCTACTTTCTTAGTTGTTGGTATTTTATTAATTACTGCATTTAAAGTTTCACATATCTATTGTAATTATTCGAACTAATAGTAGATTGCCCATCGAAAGCACTTATTTGGGTGCGGGCCTTGGACTAGCCGTCACCGAGCGGTGACCAAGTAAAAACAAACGTGTCATTTTTTGTTTTTCCTTGTTCTTCTTCCCATTTCTTTTCATTCCGCTGGTACTCTCGAGTTTCTACGAAAAGTGTGAAAAAGCGATGCGCGTTATTCACCCCCCTCTAGCGCTCTTTTAGATCCTACATGCATGACTCCATCCTGACGATGTCCACATAATATTTCCGAGCCGCTAATTGGTCTCCTCTTGCCTCCCTAACTTGATTTTCCACCGGGAATTCAATCTTTTGGTGAAAAGTGGATATAATCGCTCGAATTCATGTAGGACAGGCCTTTCTAGAATGACATTGTAGGCGGAGGGAGCATCCACTACTATGAAAGTTGTCCTCCGGGTTCTCATCAGGGGTTCTGCTCCCAAAGAGATGGCCAGTCGGATCTGACCGAATGACTGCACTTCATATCCTGTAAATCCATATAGAGTCGTTGCCATGGGCTGAAGCTCCTTCTGGTTGATCTAAATCTGATCAAACGCTGTATTGAAGAGGATGTTCATGAACTCTACAAAAACTCTAGCCACATTGTAATTGGCAATGGTGGCTTTGACGATCAAGGCATCATCATGAGAAACTTCTATTCCCTCGAGGTCCTGCGGCCCAAAGTCGATCTGAGGGTCTTCCACTTGCGCCCAACTGGAGTCGACGACCATGGGCTTTTCTTGCCCGATTGGAATCTCCATCTGTGGGGCCCCCGAAATCATACCAACCTTTCTCAGAGCGGCATTGTTTTGATTTTTCTTCTTATCGAGTCTGAGAGGGCTCTAGACATTCGCTCGAGCAGACTCGGTTACCCTGCTGCTGCGGAGTGTAATTTTGCCGATCGATAATAGAAGGACCAGAGACTTACTACTGTTCACTCGGCTGAGCAGCGGTTTGACGAGGCTGCCTTCACTGATCAACCGCTAAGCGAAGTTCTCGGGCATATTGATAACAGTCCCAAGTGGCATGGGACTTGGATTTGTGATAAGAGCAGAAAACGGGTGTGGGTATACACCGAAGAGGCTCAGCAAACGGGATCTGAGCGACTTCCATATGCTAGACGACTTTCTCCTCACGAGGCGGAGGATAATTCGGCCGGTGCTCTTTATGACGCATAGGAGGGGGAGGGGCTTGGCGTTTTGCTTGAAAAAAGGGGTTGGAGCAGTAACTTCTTTTTTCCTAGCAACTTGGGCCTCTTCGACATTGACATATTTGACAGACCAACCCAACAGACTATCAAAATCCTTGAGAGTCTTCCTTACTAGGGCATGGAAGAAATCTCCATCGAGGAGCCCTTGAGAGAAGACACTCACTAATATTGTTGTAGTAGCGGAGGGAATGTCTTGAGCGACTTGGTTGAATCGTTTGATATACAATTTCAACGTTTCCTTTGCCCCCTGCTTGAGGGTAAATAAGTTTATTGTAGTCTTGTGATACCTTCGACGACTAGCAAAATGATGGAGGAAAACGATCTTGAGATCTTTAAAGCAGGAGATGGAATTGGGGGAAAGCCGATTGAACCATCTTTGTGCCGAGCCTAAGAGTGTCGTTATAAACACCCGATATTTGACATCATCCATGTACTGATGCAACAGGATGGCGTTCTCAAACCTATGCTCTTCGGGATCAATAGCGCCTCCATATTCTCTGACTTGCGGGGGTCGAAAACAGCGGAGCAGTTTGTCGTCGAGGATATCTTGAGAAAAGGGGGTATTTGGCCGATCGGGCGATCGACTGACAACGGGAGCTTTGCCTCGCTTCGGGTCTCGCGGAGGCGTGCCTCCAGCAAAGGACTCCTGCGACCGCTCGGATCTTTCCAGCTCTGCTCCAGGTGTTCGGATTAAAGCTTTGGGGAATTCGATCGGCGGTACTAGATTGTATCTTTGGTCGATAATTTGCTGCACTTCAATAGATACTGCAAGTACTTTTGAAGAAGAAGTGTTTGCTGATTGCTGCTTTGCGCTTTAGCCGCCACCAGCAAACCAAAGGCTTTTTGTGACAAAGTGATAGTTGTGAACTTTCAAGGATCATCCATTTTCATGTTTCAGATAAGGTGCAATGTTCCCACAGACGGCGCCAAATTTGATTTTGTCTGAAATCAGTGAAGTCTGGAACACCGGATGGTTGGCTTGGAAGTTGACTGGAAGAAGACCCGAAGAAGAAATGCCTTGGAGAAGAAATGCACGACGGGATAGGATGAACAGAGCGTTAGTAAGTAGATAAGGGGTCCCAGCGCAGCCACTCCGACGCTTAAGTCAGTGAGGTGGAAAGTATAGAAGATGAGTAGTAATGGAACGTTTTTGTTTTGAGCAAAGAAGAGAATGTACTTATGCCTGCGGGGGCAGGACCTTTTATAACATTAATCCCTGCATTTAATTCAGGGTTACATCAGAATATGGAGAATGTTTATTCACTGTATTCTTTTAGTATTGTGTAGTCCCATCACCCATACCCTGTATTCGTATGATGGTATTGTCACGTACGCTTCTGACAATATCATACGCGACATTTATTGTAGTATGGAGGCTTATTAATTTTAATGAGACAGATGTGAGGGGGCACGACACTACAATCGGAGGGAACAGAGCCCTGGGGTCGGGAATAACCGATTGGATGAATGTAAGGGAGCATAGCCCCGAAGTCAATGGGAGCAGAGCCCATGGTACTTTGAGGATCGAAGTTTATCTGATCGACTGATATCCTCCAATCTGCTAAGGGAGTATTTCGCAGACTCATTGGGATCAGTGTACTCCGATCGGCTTTGTCACCTCTCACTGCCGATAGGCTATACATCGGCTGTGTGCTTTCGTTTACTTACTAAGGACTTTAACTTCCACGTCTATCAGAATGTTACCCTTCGATTCCACGTGGGAGGCATCAACATCCTCCGTATCAGATATATGCCGTTCTCAAAAAACTTTCCTGTGCTAAAACGATGAAACTAGGAAAAGAAAGCCTCACCTTGGTTCGGAAATCTACTGCTTTGACCTCCGCCTTAAACGTATTGGTGACAATATCGTTAAAGGATGGCTTCAGCGTCAACGAGGAGTCAACGAAGACTCCATTGGCGAACGAAACCCTCGGCCCACCGCTCGCCGACCCATCAGCAAGGACGAGGGCGACGATCTGCGAGGAGAGGGAGTTGAGATCGGCTAGTTCCCCGGAGCCGAGGCCGAGTAAGGAGAGGATCTCGTCGAGCGTGCGGCCCTTGGAGCCGGCAGCAACGAGGGCGAGGACGAGATGGACGGAAAGCGGGGAGGACACGAGGTTGCAGTCTGAGGCGACGGCCGCGCCGACGTGCTTCGAGAGGCGGATGGCGAAGGAGGTTTGGCGAGCGATCGAGTCCCCCAGGTCCATCGTCACGTGACTGAGGTATTGAGTCCCGACTATGGAGCCGTTCGATTTGGTCCATTTTTAACTTCTTTTAGAACGGATTGCGTTGTTCTCACGTGCATCTCGTCTGAAAAAGTATGGTCCCGCGTCTAGTATTCAAAACTGGTTATTCCGTCCTCACTCCGATGGGCAGATAATCATAAATACCATCAAATATAATTGAGATTGCCCTTTATACCCATAAAATATATCTAAATTCAATTTTAAATAAAAGATTTTTTTTATTAATCTGGATATCCACTCCAGATTAAAAATATATAAATCGATCCCACTCTTCGCACGTTAAATAAATTTAGAAAACATAAGTGAATCTAACATTGTTTCCTAATATTAAACATTAATCCTAGGATAAATTGCCAGAATGTTAAAATGAACGTTTTATTTTTTATCACTATTATTAATTTAAACATCACAAATATGATCTATATGAAAATCAAACCCTATTTCTTAAAAAAATATCCTAGTTCGTATCACCGAATGGAGAGCATCCTTTTACATCATTGAAATTTGTTCAATATTCAATTATTTAATATAATATTTTTTTTTAATTTAACATCAGAGTTTTATTTTTTACATATTTTTTACATATGAAACTTCCATCAACTTAACCGAACCCACTAAATTTGAAAGTTCATTTCAATTAATTTTAAATTTTAAATTTTTATTCAATATAAATTTAATATCATCAAATCAAATGACTAATAATGTAAATTATCAATTAACTAATCGGTCAATTTAGTACCAACCGAATTATTAGATTTTATATCAATTTGATTTATTCAATTTTGATAATAAAATTTGATAAATTAAATTTATTTAAAAAGAAAAAAAAATTAATTTGATCGATCCAATTTTAAATCAATAGATAAACTTAACATACAAAGACCAATACATACAAAGAAAAAAAAAAAAAACTTAACTACTAATTAAAATTTAACCTTATACTCCATATATTAATCATCTAAATTAAACAATAGCCCATCCTGAGAGAACAATTTACCCCTATACAGAACTATAGCTAAATAATAACAAATTTCCTAAATATTGATAATATACATAATTACCCATCTAGATTAAATTATTCCAAACATGATTGAGTGCAATAATATATTGTGCAATTATAAAAATTCGAGTTAAGGATTTTAAATAATCATATTGTGTATAATTAACTCATTTTTTACTCATTCAACCCCCCAAAAAAAACTGAATAGCGAGCCAATGATTTTACCAAACTCAACTCCTAATATTATTCAGAATAAGGACAGATTTATTACCTCTTCCAATTTTCCTTTTTACTTTTAAGAAGCAAAATTTTTACTCGCAGGATTTAATGCAACATTAATTTTTCAACAAATAATGCCCACATTTTATTCTCCAATCTCACAGCAAAAGTCAGCAGTTTTATCTGGAACCATAATAGGAACAGAGAAATAAAATTAAAATACCTGCACACTGCATCAAGATTGAACTAGAAAGTCGATGTGCGAGCAGCATAAAAGCAACGTTACATTCCTGCACGTTCAATCTGCGTCTATTCTAATTGAACTTACAGATAACAAGTTTCGGATTTACCCTACACATGCAGATAGTTTAAGGAAACAACGGCAGATGTCGTAGTCCTGTGTTCTCTGGGAGTCCCATCATCAAATTTAGATTCTGCAATGCTTGACCAGAAGCTCCTTTCACTAAATTGTCGATCTGTACAGTCAATGATGCACTTGGTTAAGCAGCAACAAGGTTGATAAGTGTGACCAGATGAGTGATTGGAGCAAACAAAAATGTAGTACATACAACAGAAATTATAATAGCTCTGCCGGGAATTCGATCTTCAAAGACATTCATCAAGCAATAATTTGATCCTCGAACATGACGGGTCTCGGGTACACGTCCTTTATCTAGCAGTTTGACAAATTCTTCCTCCTGAAAGGGACTACTATCTTTTAATGAGACATAACTACACAAAACTCAATGTACATACAAAGTTAATAGAAGGAAATGCATTTTTCTCAAAAATGGCAAAATAACCAATTGTACCTACACAACTCGGTTGCAAAGATAATGTTAATTCTAAATGCATTAGTTTGTAGAATTCTAAATGCTATGCAGGCATCTTTCCACATGATTGCCTGTAAAACGGCATAGATAAAGTGCTACCTCATCCATCAACGGTACCTGATAAGTAGATTTCAAAAGGTCATATAAATCACTGGCGTTCACTCCAGAAGCCATTTCAACATATATGGTCGACTGCATCCCACGGCTCTACATATCCACATGAATCAACATCAGAACTGCAAAGGAAACTTTAAAACAAATTAT
Organism: Hedychium gardnerianum; assembly: GCA_038050645.1. Taxonomy (NCBI): domain Eukaryota; kingdom Viridiplantae; phylum Streptophyta; class Magnoliopsida; order Zingiberales; family Zingiberaceae; genus Hedychium; species Hedychium gardnerianum. The sequence goes on from JBBUKS010488368.1 coordinate 6,703, forward strand.
TACAAAATAAGATAACAGCAGAAAATTTACCATAGGAATCAAATGGGGAGTGAAGCTAACAGTTACTCTAGAATTTGAAGCATCCGTAAGTCCTTGTTCAATTTCAGGAACTGAGAACAGGAACAAAAACTGTATTGTTGATAGTGTTTATGCAATATAAGTAATATAAAGAAAACAAACAATTTTCATTAAACACTTGAGTTGATAGATAATAGATCACCATGTCGATGCTTGGTGATTCCATAAGAATGAAGACCTTCAGCAATTTCAGTGTAAAGATTGGCCTCCTTTGCTCCACGACCTATATCATATTCAGAATGGGAAATTACCAAGAGAAGATCTGGTACTTGACTCTAATATATCTGGAATAAATTACATATAAGGAGGTAAAGTACATTCAGACCTGCACCACTAACTCCAGACTTTGCATCAATAATGATATTCCTGGTTTCAATTAAATGAGCCTACAAAATAATTGATAATCAAGAAGATGAAGCTTATATCTCCCGCAATATATTCAATATTTTAACTTTGACACAAAATATGATTATAGCAAGCAGTACTTTGTTTACTGATTCATTCTCTGAATGGAGTTGCGCCAAATAGCCAATTGGAATTTCTAGGCACAAAATCATATTTCCCAATTAAATGAACAGGTCCAGTCAATTTTGGATATATATGTGATTTAGTAGTTCTTGTAAAGTTGACAGTTGAACCCAATTGCAAGACTTGTGTAAAGTTGATATATATGTGATTTAGTAGTTCTTGTACCAAATTGCAACATAGGGCATAAATTCACATATGAAATACATGTATTTACCCTAAATTAAACAGATGTATACCTATCAAATGGTTACTTTTTTTTTTATAATCTAGATATCCAGCTCTTCGAACTTACTAATCCTAGAGGTGACCGGCCCGGCCCGGCCCCACGAAAGTTTCCCACTGGCTAGTAAATCCGGAAGTGCAAGTGGCGGGCAGCCCAGCAGCCCAACATCCCAAGTTTTTCATTCCACCGGAGGAGAATATCCTACAATGTGCCGTAGCTAAGAATCGAACCGCCGTGAGTACTTGGGAGACTGCATGGACGCCCTGCCGCTACATCATAGCCCGGGGGGCGGGAGGGGGGGGGAGCAAAAATACACTATCTAATGGCTACATGCACCATAATATATTCACTTCGGCGGGACAAGAAAAGCTATTTAATGATTTGGATTTGAGCAAGCCATATACACTGCTGAAAACTTTGCTTTATAAAGGCTTCATGAAGTCTAAATGAGAACATTATGTAGCCAAATCCAATTTGGACTAACACTCAACAGTACAACTCAAAATCTTCCTATGAATATAACAGAAGTCTTAGCTAAACAATCTTCCTTGGAAGAATTAGAATTTGAACCTTTATCAATGGAATAAGAGGAAGTTGGATGGACGTTGGATAACAGCCAGGATTTGCAACTAGTCGTGCATTCTGTATTTCATCTCTCAAAACTTCTGTCAGCCCATATATAGCTTCTTTCTGGATTCAGGATAAGAAAGTCATCGCCAAACTTTAACATATGCTGAAAGTGTTGGAATAAGAATAAAAACAAAATAGATTACATGCAGCATTTCAACTAAGAAAACTCAGTATCTATGAAATCTCACAAGGAAAACCTACAACCGTCAGTATGTTAGTTTACTTACTATAAATTTGTTTACTTGTACAAAAGTTTCAATTTACATCCGAATCTGAAGTTAACAACCAAATGCAAATAAAAACCAAAAAACAATCAGACTATATTTCATAAGCTGGATGATTGATGCAGTATGCAAGGGACTAATGTAAATTTCCCTAAATATCCTTTTTCTGCTACTTTACAACTAATATATGGAAAAGTTTTGGAGCTACGAGATCAATCAATTTGGAATCACTACGAAGAAATTCCAGGCTTCTGACAAATCTTACTTTGGAATCTAAATTATAGGAAAAAGAATATCATACCAAGATCTAAAATGCAATGATAAGACAAGGTAGCAAGTCCAGAGTTTAGAGCAGAAAGAGAGATAAACCTTACAGCAAAAGCTTGAACCTTTCCCTCATACCTCTCAGAGAAACTTCTCCACTGACTAATGTTTTGGGTCATAAGTTTTCCAATCATAAAAATAACTCTCTACTCACATTTGATGATCTCAAGGTAGCTTAATCTTTGGTTGCTGAGTCCCAATTATCTCAGAAAATTTCAATCAAATAATCAATTAAAGCAACAAAACCTGATCCTCAACCCCATGACCATCTAATAATACCAAACATATAAGCACATAACATACTCAAACAAGCTCAACCAGTAAGAAGGGGTAAGTTTAACCAACAACAAGCCGTGTTGTAAATGGCGGTAGGCGGTGGCGGTCAGTGACCGCCTACCGCCTCGGTTGCCTAGGCGATTGAATTTTTTTTACATAATATTATAAATAATCATTATTTTTTATAATATTAAAATTATTAACTTAAAGTTATTTAATTAAACCCTAACTTACAACTTATCTGCGTACCCTGTTTCAACCACGAGTCGTCGGGACCGCAAGACGCATCCGGACGCTTCGCCAAGACCGCACGATGCCTTCGGACTCGTCTTTGGGACCGCACGACTCGTTTGGACGCGTCGCCGGGATCGGGTGTCGCGTCGTCGAGCTCACGTGATGCGTCCGAACGCGTCGTTGGGCTCAGGCGACGAGTTTGAGTATGTCGCCAGGCTCGAGCGACGCTTATGGGCTCATCGTCGAGCTCGGAAGACGCGTCTGGGCTCGCGCGGAGCGACCGGACTCATCGTCGGGCCCAAGCGACGTCCTAACGCGTCGCGGTGGTGAAACGGCTGCAGCGGCAGCGGCGGTTCCCGACGCGGCAGTTCCGGCGCGGCAGTTCCCAACGCGCCCGACCCGGCGGTGAGTTACCACCTAAAGGATAAGAAAGGGACAACAGTAATGTAGTCATCACTTTTTAACAGGAAATGTCATAATGGCTAAGAATGAACTAAGGGAGCACTGACTCAATTAAAATTTCCTAACACAATAAATAAAAACCGCATAGATAAAAAATCATTGAAGATGATAAAAAGACAGTTCACACCGACACCAAAAGAAATAATAAACTCATCACCTGTAATTCAGGTGCTTTATGAGGTAGGCCATACCATTCTTCATATTCATTGATGTTACGCAATCGAAAATCCTGTAAAACTTTTCTCATTTAGTTTTGACAGATAGGAAATAGAAAACTTCAAAGTGCATTGTAACAGTTGAGTTCTTCATGATATTGAGGATTGCAAAAAAACATACTGCAGAGAGATCGACGATCTTTAGATCCCTGGGAAGGCCTTTGATAATATCCTGCAAGAAGAATGGGTCCAACAATAACATTAAAGAAACACGAGTTTAAACCAACTAGGATTTTCTTTAACTTCTGGAATAAATATATAGACTTGATTGTCTTTAGAAAAATATAATCCATTATCACATAAATAGAGAAAAAAAACCTGTGTTGTGCCATGTGGCAAACAACAAAATACCGCATCCACATTAGAAAAGTCAGCATCTTTAACTGCAACCATATTAGGCAAGTCCTGATAACCAATAAAACATGATGATGAGCTTCACACTTAAAGCAATAAAGTGTACCAATAAATTAGTGATGCACAACTAGACGCCATCAGGAGTATATCACATTAGCAATCAAGAATCATAAGTGAATCAGGGAAATAACACTACAGAAAAATTACAAAACTAATCACTAAAGCCTGCCTACAAATTCAGAGTGAACGATTAGCCTTGACTTCTAATATCCGATTTAATGTTATAGGTTATGGTTCATTGGTTCATATACTTTATAAACAAAAAGACAGAAAGTATTCAAAAAGCTAACCTCCTGGTCAACAAAGTAAGATGTTTCTTTTTGGATTGGAACATATAAGAGAGAATGATTTTACAAACATACCTGTGTAATCAAATGAGGAAACACCGATCCAAATGATTGCCCTGCTTTTCTATCAGCAGTCATCAGTGTAATACCGAAATGTGGATGATTTGCTAGGAGCCGAACAATCTATTAAACAATTAAACATCATCCCATAATAATTTTAGTGAAACTATATTTTCGGAGAATGTCGATTCATATACAAATAATGACCTGTACGAACAATTCAAAAATAATAGTTTACCACCAAACTCACATAATCCCAAAAGTAATCAGACCAAAAAGGTTATTGGTGTAATTATGAACCTGAAAAAGTATAGTTTTGCAAGAATTACTCTAATCATATTTGATGGCATCAAATAATCCGAAGGACAGCCAAAAAATATTCTTTATACAGCAGTAAGAATGAGCCACAAGCATAAGCATGTAGAAATTTAAAAGAATAAGACTCCAAAGGTTCTTGTCCACTTTAATCACCCATTCTTCCTAGTAATAATATCTTCATTAGCGTTTGTTTGTTGAATAATCTATCCAAGATATCTATCTATGACTCTTGTGCTTATATTCGAACCAGCATTTCATACATTCAATTTTAATTCCACTTTTTTGACATCTTAGTTTCTAAAGTTCTTCACCCATAAATGAAGCAATTGACCTAACAACAGTCCAAGATGAGATAAAGAAGTAATCTATACACAAATAACATACAAATATCTTAACAATTAGACAAAGAAATTGATTGATGCACGAATTTAAATGCATTGAAAAGATGGATAAGAAAAAAATGGACAATCATCTATAATATGAGTATTTGGATAACAAATGTTAATCAACTCTGTAAAGTTTTTAAGTAACATCAAGAACCCAAGAAGAGGAATGATTCTTAAATTTTGATTACCCATAAGATGTTTATTAGGGCCATAATAGACCAAAAACGCTTTCTTTTAGAGAAATGAAATCTTCACTTGCTTTGCCTTTCGCAGATCCTGTTGATTAAACCACAAGGATGCATTCATGATTTGTATACTAATTAAGTATGCAACAAAGATGGTTACTGGTCCAACAGAAGATATGTAGAACTATTATGGAATAGGTAATTAATCCTTGCACATAGTTACAATTTTTCTTCAACTCTCCTACCATCGAGAAATCCATTGTATCAAGGCATGTGACAATATTATATCAGTTTTAAGACTCATGACATTAGAATGTTGGCTCACATGAGTTCGGTAAGAAAATTTAACTAAAGCCTAATGGTAAAATTTCATGCTTCTGTAGAATAGCGAATTTGAATAAATAAAGAAATCAGTATAAAGATGAAACATAAATTAAATTAGTATAGTATGAGTTCCTACGGAAAGTAAGCCCATGAGGGAACAAGAAATGTGTACCTCAGCCCCAGTATAACCACTGGCACCTAAAACTCCAATGTGAACCTCCTTCCCTGAGTACTTTACATTTGTCTTTTGGCACTCCAATGATTTAGAAGCCACAGCTGCCCTGACAACCAGCACAGGACCTCTTCCTCGACTAACATTAAATCTCTTTACCTCGTTCTGACATCAAAGAAGAAAATTGAGAACCCAAAAATAATGCTGTCTATAATACTCCAGAAATGAGCACTGACCTTGCCAAGCCAGCCAGCATCCACCGGAACCAACCTAACCACTGTTGAACTCATTTCTAGTTTTCCTATTGCTGGTATTCTTCTTCCAAACTAGGTTGCTAAGACTAGATAAAAAGCACAATCAAGCTCCAAAAAATGGAAAGGTAAATTTCATCTTGAAAGGAAATCATGAATAAATTGCAAATCAAGACAGCCATTGATAAAGCCTCACAAAGATTAGCTTCTTTTGAGAATTAGTTCAAAAAATCTAAAATAACATTTTAAATGTGTTTATTGGGATATCTAGTAGTCCCATGTACTAGGGATGAGTAGATGCTGTTGATATTTCTTAAGCTTGCTATCAAACAAGAGGCTAAATTTTTCTGTGTTGCCTGTCAAGGTAGTTTTGATAGCATTGGCGAAGTGTATATATATGTTATCAATTTAAGCTAGGAGCAACATCCACCTGGAACAGGAAAATAAAAGATACAAAACAAGACAGGGATCATGTTGGTTATTATATAATTACAGTTTATAAGTAGTAAATTATTTTTCTACAAGTAAGATACTCATGCGCTCAAGGGGCTATGAAGATGTATCACCTTTTCTCAATAAGTGAAATTTAGTAAAGAGGAGAATAAGATCGTTCTACCAACAGAATTTGGGTGAAAATCTCCGGAACTTTTAAGTTTTCAGAAATCCTACTAAGAGCTTGCGAATTCGATGCATCTAGACACAAATTCATGATCAGTAACGAATCTAGCCTGAACATTAACATTTGATCAACTTGCCAACGTGCATGAAGCTAAAAAGCTAAATTTTTTATTCAACATCCAAGGTGATTGCAGTAGCACTTTACTGTATGTCAAACTTCTTGCTTCGCATGGGTGGATGACCAGACACATACCAAAAAAGTGGCAACGGCTACGGATCGATTCCGGTAGGATACCGGCAGGACAATAGGAAGACGGCGACCCGCGCACAAGTACAAGGAGGAAGGAAGAGAGATCCCCGTCGAATCGGAAGAAGGTTTTGCTGCCTCTGCAGGAATGCAACCCGCACGTGGAACGCCGCAAGTCTTGCGGTGTGGGGACAAGGACCAGGCCCCGGAGAAGAACGAGGATCCGGTCGCAGAGAGGTTGATCGCGCGATCGGGACGACGCGGGGTGGCGTCGGCGACGCGACCGACTGAAGCGGATAGGGTGCGGAAAGAAGTTGGACGTGCTCCTCTCCCCTGATCGCTAATACGCTATATCTCCTAGACCCTCACTGAACCCAAAAACAAGACCGAACCGAACCCCAACAATCCCATCCGGTTTCGGTTCAGTCTCAACTCAACCGAATTCAATCCAAATTGACTCGTATTACTTGGTTTAGCTTTAACTAGTCTTTCATAATATTTTTTAAATATGAAAAAATGATATATAATAAAATAATTTATTATAATAAAAAATGATTATATTCATTTCGTCTCTTTTAAGTCATGTGAAGAAATATAATAAAATGGTTTATGGATAGTATAGAAGTGATGTGTATAATTTTTGGTTCTTTGAAAAAAGGGATTTTTGGGGGTCTTTTTTGGATAAATTCAACAAACGCTTAATTGTGTTCAATTCAAACACCACAACCACCAGTTTGTACACGAACAATCCATAAACAAAAGAATACACTTCAAGGCCAAGGGAACGCAATTCGACGTGGACGATCAGACAAACGGCGCAATTCGCCTCCCCTTGGTGGCCGCCGCCGTCGCCGCGTAACTCCGGCTCCTCGGGAACAGATAATCGGAACCACGCCTCAGGTCTTCCTCAAACACGCACGGCTTATCCTCGTCGATCCTCCCAATCGCCACGGTCCGGCTCCTCGGAACCACCGGCGGCGGCGGTGGCACCGACGACGTCCCCTTTGCAGCCATGACGAGGTCACGGAAGTCCTCGTCGCCGGAGACGCTGGACCTCCCGGACTGGACGCTGAAACTCCGGGGAAGCATGGGCGCGGCCTGCTGGCCTAACCCGACCGCGCCGCCGTAGCTCATCTTGGTCCCGCAGCTGGTGATGCCGCTTACGTAGAGGTCGCACACCCGGTAGAGCACGCGCACCGGCGCCTTCAAGCACCGGATTATGAGGCTGCTCGCCGCGGCGCCGCTTGGCTTGCTCAGCATGGTGGCGGCTCGAATGGATTGATCAAAATCTGTGAATTAAGAAGATGGAGAAGGAAAACAGCAGGTCGAGGATGCTAAAGAAATCAACGGGGGGATTGGCGTAACCCACGGCGAGGAATTGAATACTTGGGAGATGGTCGGAGATAAATATATAGGCGAGGAAGCAATGGAGGTATTGGTGTACAGGTGAGTTTGACCGAGTGGTTGGAACTTTGAAAGTGTCGCAAAATGTCAAATGGCGGATTAGGAAAGGTCGTAAAATGTCAAACGGCGGCCGTGGAAGGGAGCTGGCGGACACGGAAAATTGGTGGAAAAGGTCAGCGCAAGACAGTCTCGATGACTAATCGTTAGATAGGAAAATATAAGAAATAAAAGCAAGATAAATATTGACCGATTCAACTTTGGTTGGTCTTAGAATTCAATCAAGTTAATCTTGTTTTGTTGTCTTATTTGTGTAACTATTCCATAATTTAATTTAGGGAAAAAAATAGATATAAAAATAATTATTTATATGTTGATTTCTGATGGTATCCCGAATAACTTCCGAACACGAACACCTAGTCTCGCTTTTCGACCCGCCAATTTATTTTCTCAAGCACTTGGTGTTCGTCTAGCAACATTTTATTCAGATTTGGGAGAATCACTTGGGATTTGTGTTCCCAAAAACTCGATGTTCGTCCAACAATGTTCATTTGGACTCGAGAAGGCCGATTGAGATTGACACTCTCGAGCACCTAGCCTTCGTCCTACGGCATCTCACTCAGGTCACTTCCCAAGCAATCAGTTCCGCTCATAGTCAATCTTTGCTCCCGAGCACTCGGCCTTCATCACACGACATCCTATTCGAACTCAGGTCACTTCCCTAACACTCGGCTTCACTTCCGGGTCAATCGATCTATGCTTCCGAGCACTCGGCCTTCGTCTGACAACGTCCCATTTGGACTTCTCACTCGAGGTATGTGCTCCCTAACACTCAGCCTTCGTCCAACGACATCTCATTCAGACTTGGGAAGCCCGATCAACTATCAGCAGTAGCCGACTATTCGGCCTCAACCTCCGACAACTCCAATAAAAAATATATTTGGCCAACGACCTTGACAATGTTGGAAGAACAGTCCAATAGTTGTTGCCCCTGGGGAACTACCACCCTTCGTGTGACATCTCACTTGTGTGGACGCACACGTGACTTGCGCGGCCTGGTCGCCTATGTGACT
>JBBUKS010488378.1:0-15631 GCA_038050645.1 Hedychium gardnerianum
ATTTTATAAAAATAAATTTCTTGTTTATGCACATATTTTTTATTTGTTTTGATGCAGGAAAAGAAAAAATGCAAGGACAAGAATGAAGCGAAGAGAATTATTTTAGATCCTTGTATAAGATATTTTCATTTGTAAACTTAAAGAGAATTGTTAAACTTGAAGATTGTTATTTGTCTTTAATCCTAGACTTGTATGGATATATTTGATATGTTTGTTTTGACTTGTATTTGTATGTTTTCAATTATGATGTGTAGGATGTGTATAATTATGATATGTAGAATGTGTATTTGTATGGATGAATGATAATTAGGATGTGTAGAATGTGTTTGTATGGATAAATGATAAAATGTGTATGTGTATGTTGGATGTTATGAAATGATATGTTTTATGTTGGATGTTATGAAATGATGTTTGTGTTTGTATGTTGGATGTTATGTGTTTGTATGTTGGATGTTATGAAATGATGTTTGTGTTGGATAAATGATAATTATGAAATGAATGTGTATATATGTTTGTTTTGATGTATATATGATAAATTCCTGAAATAAATATTTTTTTTTAAAAAAGACATTTTGCGACGAAAATTGATTCGTCGCAAATTTCATAATTCTACGACGAATTCTGGATTCGTCACAGATCTGCGATGAAAATGAATTTGTCGCAAATTTATCGTAATTCCGCGACGAAATCTAAATTCGTCGCAAATCTACGACGAATGATTTCATCGCAGATCTGCGATGAAAACTGTATTCATCGCAGATCTACGATGAAAATTGGATTCGTCGCAGATCTGCGATGAAAATTAGATTCGTCGCAGATTCGTTATAGATCTGCAACGAATCTAGTTTTCGTCGCAGATTTTGTACTCAGGTGAATTTTGCGACGAAAGAATAATTCGTCGCAAAATAGGAACGAATTTTGTGATGAAAATATAATTTTTCGCAAATTTGCGATGAATCTATATATTTTCGTCGCAAAATTTTTGGACGAGAATTTTGGGACGAATAATTTTTCGTTGCTGAATTCGTCGCAATTTTTTTTGCAAAATTATTAGTTTTTTTGTAGTGACTCTCTCATTGTTTCCTTTTGATTCATGCATGATATGTCTATATAGTGGTGGAGAATTAGAAAACAAAAAAGCCTATGGTAGTGAAATGTTGTGAGTGACATTTAGTAAACCTCCACTTCCATATTTGATTGTGAGAGTTAGAGTGAACACCTTGTGAGGTTGCATCTTTCTTAGCTTTTCAAATGGATTGAAATTACCATGCTTATTAATTATTGTAGGAATTATATTCATGAATGCTTGATCTTAAGATGATCTTAGTTAATTACCTTTTACTATCTTATAGGTATTTGTAAGATTCAACAAATAAATAATAATAAAATAATAAGTGGGCATTAAGAAAATAAATTTACATAATTTTTTGATTTTTTTTAGAAATTTTTCAAAAATTAAACCAAAATTATTTGACATTGTTTAAGGGGATAAATTTAATAGGCTTTGAAGAGGCCTATTTAGAATATCAATTAAATTGAGAGTTGATTGATATTATTTAACTAAGTATAAAAAGAAACCTAGGTCTATTATTTCATTTCCTTTCTTTATCTCCCGAAACCCTCTCTTCTCCCTTGATTCTTCACCGCCGCCCCTTCTTCCCCGATCCCGATCCCTCTCTTCTCCCTCATCTCCTCCCAAAGCCACACCGACGCCAGTGAACTACAACCTACGGACCCCATCGTCGTCGGTCACAGCCAGGGTCGGGCTACGACCAGAGGGGAGCCAGCCCTTCCTCTGCTCCATTGGAGATTGGCCACAACACCTCATCGCTAACCCCTTGTTCCGGCTATTTGGGGTCGCCAACAGTCGACACCGGTCAAGCCGCAATTTCAAGCCGCAATTACCGCCACTGGTCGGCCAGATCGACCACTGTTGGTAGGTCGTAGCCTCACCCAACGCTGTCAACCTCATCGCCGGCCAGTTCCCCGGCCAGCATAGCAGCAACAGTTGCCACTACTAGGATAAGCCTCGACTACCTACTATTCCGATCAAGCCAACACCACAGCTGCAGCCCCAATTCATCTGCTCCGGCCAAGATTGGCCAACCCAGGGCATATCCCATCCTTGGCCACCTTTGCTCCGGTTAGCACAGTGTTGCCGGCCAGCCACAACTATTGCCACAGTTCATCTTAGCTTCGCCGACAGTCGTTTTTGGGGAGGAACCATTTGGTAACGATTATCTTTACCTTATTGATGCTACAAGTTTTGGCAATGGGTGGATAACATGTTTTAGTGTATTGGCATTAGGGTTAATGTATTCCTTCACGAAGTAGTTATGTTTTGGACCCAAATTCTAGGGTTTCATATGCTAGTAGATCTAAAATCAATTCAGCTCTTCAGATTTCGATATGTGGATCTAAGGAGTGTGGGATGATTAGGTTAATCCAATTAGGGTTTTCTAAATGGTTTAGGATTTGGTTTAGTTATTTGATTCATGATAGAACTTAGTTGTAAATGGTGTTTTACATTGCAGGATTCTGATTTGGAGAAGACTCTTGGATGTGAAGGTTTTCAGTACGATCTACACATCAGGCGGGTATTTCTTACTTGATTCCTTTAGTTGATATTGATCTTAGTGCATAGTATGATTTCATTGATATAGTATCTGTGATTACATTGACTCTATTCATATACTACATGATGTTTGACACTTGTTTGCTTGTTCTTTGAGTTGATTAGTTTATTTCTATGCAGTCTCCTTTGTTTTCCTATCTTATTGTGTGTACAAGTGTGTGATGTGCATAATAGGAACATACTTATGTGTTATGTAATCATGTAGTTGCTAGACACGCGTGTTGCATGTATTTATGTTCATATATTAGTTCCTTATATATTCATGTCATTTAGTTGTTAGACACGCGCGTGACGTGTAATTATATTCATATTCTAGTTCTTTATATATTCATGTCATGTAGATGTAAGCACGTGTGAGGTGTGTATTTATGGTATATATCTTGTGTATCATTACATACATTTATGTTTTGTATATGTGGACACATGTGTGACATGTACCTTACATGTTTAGCATTGTTGTATGCATATGTGAACACGTGAGTGACATGTATTGTAGGTAATATGACATGTTAGAGGTTATAGTTCATCTTTGATTGATAGTATATAAACACGTGTGTGACATGTATTATAATTGATCTGTCTTGATTGGATGTGATCTTGTACATTCCATAGATAGACATATACGATGGTAGGATTGGTTGTATCCTACTCGTCATGGAGATGCATAAATGTTATTGATTATGACTTCTTTTGGGTGTGAGCTAGTTGTAGCATCATGGAGATGCATATATGCTATCGATTATGACTTCATTCGGGTGTGAGCTAGTCGTAGTCATGTTATTGCTTGATTATTACTTGACTATATGCATCCGGTCTGTGGATGAGTTGAGATTTCTTCTCTCAAATAGGAATTGTATACCCTGGGTTGCCCACGAGACTCGTACCGTGGTAGAGCATTTCTCATGCAGCCCGTAGTTAGATAACTACCTCCTGTCTACCCACGAGACTCGTATCATGGTAGAGCATTTATCATGTAGACAGGGACCCTGACATTTCAGACTGCCCATGAGACCCATACCATAGTAGAGCGTTTCTCATGCAGTCCATAGTTGACGTGTTAGGTGCCTTGGTCATTTGTATTTCTTGTGATAGAGCGATTGCTCTCTTATATATTGATCTATTTCTGATGTTGCTCTTCATGCATGCTGTCGACCATATCTCCCTTAAGGTGAGAGAGTCATCAGTATTGCTTGGTTATTGCCTGATATATACATCCTATCCGTGGAGGCGGCGTATCTCTTCCAGACAGTGATTGCTATACCCTAGGTTACACACGAGACCATTCGTGGTAGAACATTTCTCACGCAGCCCGTAGCTAGATAGCTACCTCATGTCTGCACATGAGATCATTCGTGGTAGAGCGTTTCTTATGCAATTCATAGCTAAATAACTAGATGTCTTGGTCATTTGTATTATTTGTTTTGATAGTGCATTGCTCTCACATATGATAATTTATTACTATTACTTGCACTGGTACATGCATATGAGATATTGTACTCATGTTAATCATACCTGGCATTACTCATGATATTATTTGCAGTCGAGTAGGTTGATTATGTGATAGTTGCATACTTATGTTATCTTCAGATGGTGAGTATTTTTCTTTGAAATTGTATACCCTATTGAATTTTTTTACACTTGTATAGATCATGCACTATATTCTTATATTCGCTGAGTATTCTTTTGTACTTACTACTCCTTGCTTTCTATTTTATTTCTAGGTTAGCAGGTAGTTGTTTAGTGGTATTTCTTGGAGGATCTTGTCCACGCCGTCTCATTCACATCGAGCATTGATTTCTCTCTTTCTTTGGTTTGCTTTACTTCTGCATTTTGGTTATTACACTTGTGATGTAATAATTAACCTGTACTTGGACTTTGATTGTTTTGGATTTACTCTGGTCTTGTTATTTGAAGTTGGTAAGTCGTGTCGGCATGCAGTTAAGTTTTGGTTTCATAGTGAGATAGTTCCCTTTATTTTTATATCGTTGTGTTTACCCTGGTGGGGTATTATTATTATTACACTTCGTGATTGTGATTATCCTAGTGGGGTATTATTATTACACTGCGTGGTTGCATTTATATGAGTTTTGTGAACTCATATCATGTTGTATCTAAGATTGTCAAAAGGGGGTATCATTCGTACAACGGGCAAGTATACCTCCGGGGTGTGATAATTTATTGATATTAAAGTCATAGGTTATGAATGCCTATTTTCATGTTTCGGATATTGTGATTTATTTTCTCAATGTGACTTTCTGAGTTCTGGGATAAGACAACAGCAGGAAATCTTCGAGCCATAGGAAGTAAGTTGTATAACAAGTAATCTATATTTTTGTTAGTACTTACTTAGTTGTCTGTAATAGGAATAACTCATGGTGGGTTAGCTATTATTTGTGGCCATGGTCCAGGGCGACCACGGAGACGACCTGTTGAATCGATGGGACCTGGACTTCATGCCAGAAAGGTGAATTTTTGGGGGGATCCCGACTGATATTGAGTCAAATAGCGAAAGTCAGGCCCAGCACACTCCTATGGGAGGTCCGGGATTACAGTCTCAGGAGATACCACCATCAATACCAACCAAGACTACTACTAGTTGGGTAATGGATAGAGCCCATATATCGGTGTTGGCTTGCTTAGTTAGGGACTAATTTGCTCTATTTCATGGAGACTCCAACCTTTGGGTTGCTCGTGCCTAATTAGATAACCTGAAAGACACATTTGAGTACATGACTTGCACTAATGCAAAGAAGGCAGAATTAGTACATACCATCTGCGGGATCGGGCCATTACTTGGTGGAGATGCGAGGTACTATTTCAGTTTATTCCACTTTTGCTGATTTAATGACAGATACGGGTAGATCACATTTATTTATATCTCGAGTGTTTTGAGTAAGATTCGTAGAGTTCCTACACTCAGATCGCATGGTTTAGTTGTATCTCTGCCGTCTGGAGAGGTGCTGACCATCAGTCAGGAAGTTAGGGGATGCTCTTGGACTTCAGTAGTCATTCACTGATAGTGGATCTTCAACTACTCGAAATGACGAAATTTGACATCATCCTAGGCATGGATTGGTTGACCACTCATCATGCTATAGTCGATTATCAAGCATGAGTAGTCACCTTTTGATCTTTAGATCAACCCTCTTGGGAAATTCTTTGGGACCAAAGATGAGGATTTCCATTTTTGGAGGAAGACTGTGTGTCCCGAGATGCATCCAATTTAAAGAAAATCTACATCGAGTAGTATTTTGATCACGATTCATAGTTCATCCGAGAGGTATTCGGATGTATCGAGACCTAAGTTGCTCCTACTGGTGGAATGGTAGGAGAAGGATATAGCGGATTTCGAAGCTTGATGTCTGATATGTCAGCAAGTGAAGGCTGAGCATCAGAGACTAGCAAGGTTGCTTCAGAAGATTTAGATATCTGAATGGAAGTGGGAACATATCACTATGGATTTTGTGGTAGGGTTACCCAAAATATGGAAAGGACATGATGCAATTTGGGTGATCGTTGATCGATTAACCAAATCTGCACATTTTCTACTGATCCGTAAGACAGACTCTTTGGATCGCCTGATGGAGTTATATTGTAGAGAGATTATCAGACTTCATGGTATACCTTTGAGTATCATTTCGGATAAAGATCCGTGTTTTACCTCACAATTTTATTAAAGTCTTCAACAAGCCTTTGGTACAAAGTTTCGTTTCAGCATAGCTTTTCAACCACAGACGGATGGGCAGTCAGAGCGCACTATACAAACATTTGAGGATTTATTGAGAGCGTGCGTTATGGATTTCGTAGGCAATTGGGAAGATCATTTACACTTGGTGGAGTTTACATACAATAATAGTTATCATTTAACTATTCAGATGACACTATTTGAAGCTTTGTATGGCAGAGCATGTCGATTTCCTACTCTATGGGAAGAGGTTGGTGAACCACAAATTTTGGGGTCACAAAGCATTCAGCAAGACGCAGAGTCAGTGCGTACCATTAGATGAAGAATGTCGGAAGCACAGGATCGATAAAGAGTTACATAGATCGGAGACAGGGACCTTTAGAGTTCGCCGTGGGCGATCATGTGTTTCTGCAGGATTCACCCACTAAAGGGGATAAGAGATTTAGTCTGAAGGGTAAGTTGACTTCTCGTTATATCGGATCCTTTCAGATACTAGAGAGGATAGGTGTGGTAGCCTATCTGTTGACTCTACCATCGACCCTTGCGGATGTACATAATGTGTTTCATGTATCCATGCTGAGAAAGTATATATCAGACCTTACTCACTTTTTAAGGGATATATCGATTCCACTCCAGCCTGATGCAACTTATGAGGAGGTTTCTATGAGAATTTAGGATAGCAAGGAGCGTTAGTTGCAGAACAAAATTATTCGACTTGTCAAGGTTGGATGATAGCATCATACTGATGAAGATGCAACCTGGGAGCTTGAAGATATGATCCAAGCTCCATACCCTCACCTGTTTACTTAAGGTGTGTGTGTGTAGGATCGTTTTGGACCGACTAGAGGGGGTGAATAGCCCTACAAATACAATTAGAATTTCTCTTGCTTCTAGCTAAGCAAGGATACACACATTAATTAATTAAAATAAATAAACATATAAAAGAAAGTAAGAGATACATAAATTACTTGGTTACAACCTAGTTGGTTGTTAATCCAAAACAATGAAAAGCTCGACTAAAAAGTCTCCTTTAGGTGGAGTAGCCTCTTACAGACGTTGAAAACACAAACATTGAACAACAATAGTAGGAAATGAAAATATAGGTGTGTTACTAAAAATAAGAGGACACAACCTCTATTTATAGCAAAATGATCGAGGTGACCGTTTTGCTGACGTGACAGTTATGGAGGCGCCTCCAATGGATCAAAATTGATCCATTGGTGATCTAGCAGCGTTGGGGGCGCCTCGGTTGAGCTGACTTAGCTTTTAGATCTCATCCGCTGCAACAAATCTTCAGCAACGGTCGGAGGCACCTTCATTGCTTTGAGGCGCCTCCATGCAATTGGCGGGTGAGGCGCCTCTAAGCCTTGGGGGTGCCTCCATCAGTTGGCGGGTGGGGGTGTCTCCGAGTCTTGGGGGTGCCTCCGAGCCTTGGGGCCGCCTCCATCAGTTGGGCGCTTGAGACGCCTCCAAGTGTTGGGGGCGCCTCCAGCGCCTAGCGGTCGAGGTGCCTCCAGCTGTTCTGGGGCGCCTCCAGTCCTTCTGGATGCCTGGGTGATCTCTGGTCATCCGAAGTTGAGCTCATACGAACCCAACTCCGACCTTCTCCTTGAGCAAGCTTCTTCCCCGGCTTCTCGTCCCCCAGACCGCGTCCTTCTCACCTCACGTCCTTCTCTCTCCATCGATGTACTCTTCCGTAGCTTCTCATCCCTCGGATGCACTGAGCCCGTCGACTCGCTTCCCGTGTCATCCTTCTCGTCTGCTGCGTCTTTCGCTCGACTTCTTGTGTTCCTAAGTTCCTGCACACTTAGATACAAGGATCAAAATACCACAGGACCTAACCTAACTCGGTTGATCATATCAAAACTATCCCGGGGTACTTACATCGGGAACCAAAGCTTGTCCATGAAATGACCCTTGAAAAAGGTGACAAAGTTGGAAGGTGGATGATGTGGGCGATTCGCACCTCTAGGAATTATTATACGATGGTCAATGGGAACCTTGTATGAATTTCTTATCTGATCAAGGTCTCCTCCGTTGAAATCAAATTCAAGGGAGGTATACTAGAGAACAAGCGCAAATTCTTCTGCCATTGATGGAATTAGCGTCAAGAGTAGATAATCGACTAAGAGAAAGAGAAGAAAGACAAGAACTTACGAGGAAAGGAAAGTTGAACGTTGTGAAGCAGAGACAAAAATCAACATAGCAAAGAGACGAAGACGATAATCAGCATCGTCAGCCCTCTTCCAAACCTAATATACCTCCAGTCATTCGCTAATGACCGTCATTTCGAATATTCGAAAAGGCGAGATCAGCTTTTAGCCATTGGATCAAGCGTGAAGATAACCACCATCCAACTAATCATTACAAATCCTGTTGATGCTTCGATTTCCACCGCCCATCACATCTCATTAATGGATATTACCTTGAAAACGTATAAGCGAATGTTTCGCTCAAAAATTAAAGCAAATAGCGCATGACCCATAGCATATTCATTAAATGACATTTAGAACAAGATATCATTAAGATTTTGTAGAAGATTTGCCAACCCCCCTCCCCCCCAAAAAAAAGGCTCAAAGATTGATACCTCGAGACAACCACAATAGTCCAATCAATCAGACTTCAGCCTCCTTCGACTATACTTGAAGGGGATGTTTGTGACATGGGGAGTCAACTTGGATATCCATGTAAGCGAAGGTTAATAATTGCGCTAAGGTGTAAGTCAAAGGTCTATGGTGACGCCAACCGAGAGAGGCTCCCAACCAGGCCAGAGCCACCAACTAGTAGAAGCCCTCCAACTGGGAGAGGCTCCCAACCGGGTCTAGAGCCGCAAACCAGGAGAAGCCCTCTAATCGAGAGAGGCTCCCAACCGAGCCCAGAGCAGCCAACCAGGCTCAGTCCCACAAACCGAGAGATGCTCCCAACCAGGCTCAGTCCCTCCAACTGGGAGATGCTCCCAACCAAACTCAGTCCCGCCAACCGAGAGAATCCCTCTGACCGGGAGATCCTTAATGGGCTCCCTCCCCTTTTAGCCTAATTGCTTAGCGAAATGAAGTTGGCGAGAGGCTCACGTCGCTAGAACAGAGGACCTTATCGGGGTTGTTAGAGCGTATGGGGGTGATATTGATACCACGGGATATTACAAAAGATTTTCTTTATAGGTGTATGATACATGTCGCGTCAACAATTAATATAGACAAAATGAGAGAAGTAATAGAGACAGTAGTATAAAAACATTCTGGCCTCTACATACGAAAATAAGTGATCATTTTTGGCATTACTCTTTAATCCCAGCGCATTATTATTGTTCTTCTCTTCTTCTTCAACTCCGATTAGCAACTGACTTGGGCATCAGAGTAACTACGCCGGGACACCCCCCGATCGTCATCCTAACCCTTGAGTCTCTACAAGATTGGTGGATTTCACCCTCCGAAGGCGAAGACTTCTCAATTTTCGAAGACTGGACGGCAAAGACTCCAACTCATCGATGGTTCACCTGTCGACATTCTCAGGCAAGAACAATGGTCAACCTTGACTAGGTTAGTCAACATGGATAAGGACCAATTGCACCAATAGCTTTCAATGCTATGTTTGTGCCAACTTTGAATGCATAAGCAAATTTACAAATAAATTTGTAGTCCAAAAGTCAATGAGTTTGCTAAGTTTGAACATGTAGATAGAAATAATCTTTCCAAACAAGTTCATTTTGATGTAAAAAGCCATCACAAGTTGATTTTCAAATCATCTTGCAAGCATTTTGGGTTATGTTTTCTCAATATTTTAAAGTTGTGAACTAATTTACAAATCATCTTACAACCTAAAAATAAAACAATGATTTTGATCACTTTGAACTTGTATGGGGACATACAAAATATCAAGGTAACATTTTCTCAGGGGCAAAAAAAAACTCATTTAGATGAAAAAAAAAACATTGGAATTTGATTTGAAAATTACGGGCATCCTTTAATCAACATTGGGAAAATGCCATCTATTAGCGTTTTGAAAGAATTTAAACTAATGGAATCTTTTGAAAAAATAATACATAGTAGATGGAAAGGCACAAGGACTCTTAATAAACACTATCCCTATGCAAGATTTGGAAAAAAAAAATTGGAAAATTCAAGAGCACCAAAGAAATATCGAGAAGCATATAGAATCACATGAGGCCACACCCGACTCCAAGCACACCAAGAGAGTAAACTAATCACATTGAAGATGAGGGAATTAAGGAGACTACGATCACCAAAATACATTAAATGTTTAATGAGTTAATTGAAGGGCTAACAACCATCAAAGAAGAAATAACAAACAAGGATATTCTTCGAAATGCACTAAATGGATTTCAAGAACTCCAAAATAGTCTTTAATTGTCGATGCACATTCAATGTCAAAAGGACCTTGAGGTGTGCATCCTAGAGGACTTATTTCGGATAAAAGATTGTTAATTCTAATGCCAATTAAGCCCCCGTCTCTAGATGTGCATTCCGAGACGTGTTATTTATAAGTATCTTTAAGTATTTAGGTATTAAAATAAATTCTATTTTAATTGGCTATATTGTTACGTACTTGTAAAACTTTTATTTTGTTTAAACTTATAAATCGCATGTTATGTATGCTAAATATAATCTCTTTTTCATGCTTAGCAAAGAGTAATTAGTTATCTAAATCCTATTATGTGTTATAACTTAACCAACTGACTAAAGACTGATCACAACATCACCAATTTGACAGATAACTAATGACTCGACAATATTAAGATCAAGAAGGTATCATTCCACATAACTTTGAATCATCTCACACCATAATTCAAAACAAATAATGAAGACTGATTAATAATCGCTTCGCTTAGCTCTTGACTTTGATAGGCCGAACTTCAAATCCACCTTCTTTCCTCTTCTCGAGCGAGTAGGGCATGTAAGTTCCCAAAATTTTATCCCACGTAACGAAGAATGGTTGCGAGAAGTTGTATTTGGTACCATAGAGCTGGTGATGGACATCATGATAGGCACTGTTGTTGCTAAAGAACATGTGTAAGAGGTTCCCAGGCAGCCACAAGCTGCAATGGTCGTCGACAGTCTTAATAGTCGCAAAGCAAAAGAAGAAAATGCCGGTGCGAGGAGTCATCCCCGATACAACAAACGATAGAGCTCCACCAAGAGTGTCAAGGAGAAGACCCTCCAGAGGGTGGTTGTACAGTGCACCGTAGGCGTAGGGCACAACAAGGGTGTGGTGCTTGGAGTGAATGTGCTTGTACAATGACTTATTGATGTGCATGTACCTGTGAATGAAATACTGCCATGTATCGAGCACAAACATGGCGACCATGAATTGGATGGCGAGCCTGAGTAAGTTGGGTTGCACCTTTTTTGTTCCACTATCGTCGCCAACAGCCTGCGAGTATATACAGATCAGCCCATGTAGCAAGATAATGAGAAGCGATTGAATTGATTCGAGTATTATCCGCCATGTAGCTGAGATATGGCAAATTATACAATTGCGTACCTAATTTTTTTTTTAAAATTTCCAAAAAGCGTATCATAGTTTGGTATTTATCAAACATCGTACCTCTTTTTCAAAATACTTCTCCCATTAAAAATTATAAAAAAAATTGTTCAGACACCGTGGTTGATGGCTGCGATCTCTAGCCACAAAACTGCAACTAAGTCGGCCAAGCGACTAAGTTGGCCCCACGACTAAGCTGAAGGTCGCATGGTGAGGTTGGTTGCATCGGGCTTGGCCGCATGACCGACTCTGGCCATGACCAACCTAGCCATGATTCTATGGCCAAAGCTAGCCGTGCAGCTAGGCAAGAGGTCACGAGGCTAGCCGCAATGACTGACTGTGACCTCTAGCCATAAAATTGTGGCTAGGCTGATCATGTGACCGAGGTTGCATTGTAAGAACTCGCAACCAGAGTCAGGTGCGCAGCCAAGCCATAGGTTGCGCAGCTAGGCCGATGGTTGCCTTACCCGTGATCGGCATGGCCTTGGCCACGATCGACTTGGCCACATTTTTGTGGCTAGAGGCTGATAGATTTTTTTAATATTTTTAATGGAAGAGGTATTTTAGGAAAGGATATGCTATTGGGTAAATACTAAATTACGATACTCTCTTTGGAAATTTTCGAAACTAGGTACACGATTTGATAATTTGCCATAGATATACAAGACAAACTCGACTCAATGACGATCTAAATGATGATGTAAGCACATTTCAAGATAGGAGAGTAATTTACATACAGTGAACAAAGAAAGCGAAACCGCAATCTGAAAAGCCTGTTGAACGAGAACACCTTTGACGACGATGGACTTAGAGACGACATTCTTGGTGTCCTCTTCGGCCTTGGTGTGCAATCTGTACTCGTCCAAGTCGCCGAGCAAAGCATAGATTCCTGAGTAGATCCAATACACAGCAACAGGCAAAAATGTGCCCAAAACCTCATCAGATGCCAATGCAAATGCCATGGAAAAATCGATTCGATGATGAATGCCTTCTTCAATGAGCGTTCTATTTATAGTTGGAATGTAGTCTTGTTTGGCGTAGCTAAGACGTTTGATGATTCAGGTTAAGATTTTTAATTAATTAATTAATTGCGTTGGATTAATTATTGGATTTTGGTTTGTTAAGTTTGAATTATTTACATTGATAGCTCAGACAAGGAATTTTGTCTCGGTTAGGCAGAGTATATATTTAGTTGAATGGCATCTATTTTTAATACTATAATCTGTGTATATAGAGAAAATAGAGGTGAGGCTTTGGGGTATTTTTTTAGTGAGTTTCCTTTTTTCTGAATTAAAAACAAAAGAGTAAATTTCTTGCTGATAGACTTGGATTTCATAATTCTAGACAAAGTACCGTTCTTTTCCTAATCCGGTCTTCAAACATCGGCTAACTAATCTCGAAGGTAAAAAGTCTTTTTTTTCTCGTTCATATAAGATAAATTTAAAATATAATTTATATTCATTTAGAGGCAAAACTAAAGGTGAGCTATCAATTCAAAATAGAATCGATTGAATCGAACAAACAAAAATTAATTAAGTCAAACTTTTATTAGATAAACTGAATCGATCAAATTTTATCATCAAATCGAACAACCAAACCAATGTCAGTTACCAAATTAATCGATAATAATATCATCAGTCGATCAATGACATCATCAATCAATTAATATTTAATGGACTGATGATATTTCAATTTAATCAGTTTAACTGATTTATAAAATTTAAAATCAAAATCGAATAAATTAAAAAAATAAAAAAAGTTTCCAAATTAGCCGAATTAAACTTTTAAATTCGATCGATTCAATCGATTAATTTGATTTAATTAAGCTTTTACTCACCCCTAGACAGACCTCTAGAATATTTATTCTTACTAGAATTCAACCTCTAGTATTGTTATTATTTATTCCCCTAAGTATTTTACAATGGAGGTAAGGTTCACTACAATAAATTTGATTTTTTGCAACGCATAATTATTTTATCCATAGCGCTCATCGCACACTGCACAACTATAAGTTGTTGAAATTCATAAGACATCGACAACGCGCACCATACGCTGTGGTTAAAAATATTCACAGCATGCATCGCACGCCGAGGTTAAGAGCATTCGCAGTGCATACTACGCGCTGTAGTTAACAACATTTGTAGTGCGCGATGTGTGCTTTAGTTAACAACATTCGCAATACACAGTGCACTACAGTTAAAATACCATATAATTATCACTAATATTTATTTAAAATATATAATCCAAATTTAAAATTTAGATATTATCACAATTCATATATTACTTAAAATAGAAATAAAAAAATTACAAAATACATTCAAAATGTGAATACATAATTTTTATTCATCTAATAATAATCATTTTACAAAGCTCACAAATTTCTTTAAATCAACTACAAAAGTCATTAATTACTAACAATCAAAGACTTCACTGTTAACAGTGTTCCAACACTGCTTCAATCTGATATGCATCTAATGGTATTTCACTGGCCACCAGTGTTCGTGTCATTCTCAAGACTTCCATTTTAGCATTCATCTTATCTAAGAGTTTCTCATTGACCTTTCGCTTCTCTACTTTCACGTTCGCCTTCTATGACCTTTTCTTTTCAAGGATCTATTTCTGCAACATATTCACCCATGAGAGCACTTTAAACTTTTGCTTCAATTGCAAGAAAGATGATAGCCAAGACAAGTTTCTTGATCTTTGTCCAATTTTTTGCTTCTTCACTGTCAACAACAATAGCTAGACGGTTTAGATTATTCAACTTTAGATTTTGGAACTTCCTTAGCAATCTAGTTGAGATATGCTAAAAAGTAGCAAATGATTCAGGGAGCAGACCATGTCCATTAGACTAACCATAAGATGCAATAAGTATCAACAAAACTTCAATATCCACTTTAAAATAATAGATGACTGGAATTTCTGGCCAATAGAAAGAAAAGTACAGAATAAACAAATAAGAAATAAAATGAAAAGAATATAAGAATGAAAATATTTATTTGGGAATCGTATTGATAAAAAAAAATATAAGATTATGACAAACATGATCACAACATTACAGTTTTTTTTCAAACAAGGGCAATAACACAAAGACAAACAAACGAAGAAAAAGGGGAATAAGAATAAAGAGTTCTCTCTGCTTTCTAATGTGCCCATCATTATGCCTAAAAAATAGAATGCAATAGGATATACATAGCAGATGATCTCCCTATTCAAGTTCATGGAACCATATACTGAAACAATCATGTGAAGAATTCTAATCCCAGTGATTGATTAGACCAAAGAAAATACAGAAAAATACGACATACCTTCAAAAGTTTTCCTGTTGATTTGCTTAACTGGACAAGAAAGTCTTCCTCATCAGTCCTGAACAAAAGCAGTGTATTAAATTAGTCAGTTACTACATAAAAATATAGCATAACTTCAACAGTTTCTTTTTAAAAAGAGGCTTTGGTTCACTTTAAAAGTTGAGGTCAAAAGGCCGAACCGGATAGTTGCAAGTCAAAATAAATATCAAAATAGATTCGTCGATTACTACACAACTCAACATAAGCATGCATTAGATTTGCCCAATGTCACATCTTAAGAATACTAAGCCCACTCCAAAAACAAAACCCACCATAGTGAATAAACAATTTCGTGATGAATTTCAGACCGCCACCACATATTAAACAAACATGCTCTTTTTCTCCATTCTACAATTGAAAAAGCTCCATAATAAATCTTATTCTGAAATCCTATATTACACATGATTAATTTGTTAAAGGTAACCTGAAAATAGCAGTTTGAAGTCGTTAAAAATCTTATGA
>JBBUKS010488398.1:0-15629 GCA_038050645.1 Hedychium gardnerianum
GTTAATTGATTCAATTAACCTAAAGTTATAATTATTAACCTAAAGTTGAGTTATAAAAACCTAACCTCATTGATAACTTTCCTCGATTCCTCATGATCGTCGCCCCTCTTCTTTCCTCTTCTCCTCTCTCGATCTTCAGCCACCAGCTCCCTTCCCCTCCGGACGTAGAATAATTTAGGATGTGATATATTGTTCATGATTTGTAGATATGGACATGTGTGTGACGTGTACCAATAATGATGTAGCATATATTATATATTTTTTATTATGTTATGGACACGTGTGTGGCGTGTACCCTAGATATTATAGCATGTGTCGTATGTGTATGATTATAGATGTAAAAATATATGTGACATATATTCTAGGTGATGTATCATGTTAGTGACTATCATGTCTAACTTGTGGTTATAAACATGCGTGTGACGTGTATTATGATTGGTATGTTTTGATGGATGTAGTTGTGTATATTACATAGATAGACATGTATGATGGTAGGGTTGGTGATATCTTACTCATCATAGTGATGCATGTATACTATCGATTAGGGTTCCCTTCAAGTGTGAGCTAGTCGTAGCATCACAGTGATGCATGTATGCTATCGATTATGTCTCACATTAGGTTGGTTGAGTGAGTCGTAGAATCACGATGTTGCATGCATGCTATCGATTAGGGCTTTCTTCGGGTGTGAGCTAGTCGTAGCATCACGGAGATGCATACATGCTATCGATTATGTCTCCCATTAGGTTGAGTGAGTCGTAGCATCACGATGTTGCATGCATGCTAGCGATCACTTCTCCCTTCAGGTGTGAGAGCATTGTAATCATGTTATTGCTTGCTTATTGCTTGACTGTATGCACTCGGTCTATGAATGAGTTGAGATTTCCTCTCTCATATAGGGATTGTATACCCTAGGCTGCCCACAAGGCTACCGTGGTAGAGCGTTTCTCATACAGCTCGTAGCTAGAAAGGTACCTCATGTCTGTCTACGTAGCTATACGTAGTAGGGTGTTTCCCATGTAGACAGGGACCCTGACATTTTAGATTGCCTACGTGGCTATACGTGGTAGAGTGGTTCTCACGCAATCCATAGCTGACGAGCTAGGTGTCTTGATCATCTATATATATCTTGTGGTGGAGCATTGCTCCCACATATGATGATTTATTATGGTGGAGCGTTGCTCCCACATAGTGTGATTTATTATGACGGAGCATGGCTCCCACATATGTTGATTATATTATGATACTTACACTAGTATATACATATGAGATGTTGTACCCATGATATTCATTACCTGTGACTACTCATGATATTGTGTACAGTTGAGTAGGGTGATGGTGTAGTAGATGCATATATGTGTACTTCTGGTTGGTGAGTATAATTTCTTTTGAGATTGTATATTTTTGAATCCCTATACACTTTATTGTTTATGCACTATCTTCTTATATCCATTGAGTATTTCTTTTGTACTCACCATCACTGCTTTCCATTATTATTTTTAGGTTAGCAAGTATATGTTGATTGGGTCACTTGGAGGATATCTGTCTGCGTCGTCCCATTCACATCAGGCTTTGAATTAATTCCATTTCAGTTTATTTTTGCTTCTGCATTGTACTGGCATTGTATTAATTAAGTCTTATCTGGACTTTTGGGTTTTCTCTGGTTATGTACTTAGTGTCTTAAGTTGGGTCGGCTCGCAGTTATGTTTTTAGATTTCATGATCGAGTAGACCTTATATTTTCTTTCTCTATTTGGTTTATATTATCTATTCTGCGTGGTTGTGTTAAGATTGAGTTTTGTGGACTCATGCCATATTGTATTTGTGATTGTCATAAGGGAGTATCGTCTGTATCCATGGGCATGTGTACTTTGGGGGCGTGACACAAGTAGTGGCTTTGCCCGTTCTAGGGTTCAAGCGAGGTGTTGGCCACTAGGTGTAAGCAACTATAACACGAGCTTCAAAAATTTCAAGTACTCGTTAAATTATGTCAACTAGCGTTCCAGATAATCTGTAAACCACGACGGTAACATCTAAAATTGCCCTTACCAATATTGTAGTCGGGGACATCTTCAAAATATGCCTAATAATTATTTTTGTCATTGTAGAAAAACCAATCATAGTAGTAGTGACAATTGGAATCATAATATGGATAGTTTTATGCTCTGATAAATCATGTATATTTTTTGTTCTACTAATCTATAAATGAATTAATATGATGTATAGATTAGCATTATATGGAACCTTGCCAACGTGGTTTAGTAAAATGTCGATTATCTTGTGTTGTTAATGCTATGCATCGGGATTTTATTGTCCATCTTTTTTTTGTTTTCAAAGTTTAATTCTTAATACCCTTAATCAATCAATAAATTGTGTGGTTACGAGCTTAAAGTTGTTTGTTTGTGAAATGTTAAATTTTGAAATGTGTAATTACAAATTTAGGAACATTTGATGATCTATTGACTTCCATCACTTGGCTAGTGTGTTTTAGAAATATTCACATATTTAATAGAAGTGATTATTATTTGTGGTTGCATAAATGCAGGGATTCATTTTTTTATGAAGTGCCCTCACGTAAGATAGAATCAATTGATTCACAAAAACAAGACCAACTCGGTGATGGTACATCAAACATAAATACCAGTGGTAGTAAGATGTCATCTTCCACTTTTGCTGGTGTTGTGATGAGTACTAGAGAGAGTATGAATTATAGATACAATTTGAAAGAAGAAGTTGTTAGTATTGAGAATGTCATAGGCCATAGTTTGGAACAAATGTTTGAAGATACGTGGACGCAACCAGAATATTACAAAATTAGAATGCTAGTAGAAATTCAAAGGGATGTCTCCACGATGAATTTATAGCGAATGATATGGACTATTCAATAGATCCGTTAGTGATATTCAATGAGTATAGTGACCTTAAAGGTGTGTTTCCAATAGTTGAAGATGCCTATGTAATGAAGTCACCACATGTTGCGTTGCAAAGGCAAAGAACCAGATGGGAGTAATGAATTTTTTTGTTAGTAAGGCAATGTAAAATTTAATCTATAACAAGTTTAATTAATTTTTTTTAATAAAATTGTAGTATAATGAATTATTTTTTTACGTTTCATAATATAATCTCCACTCAATTGAAGTAGTGATGTAATGTATTTATCTTTAAGTTTCATATGCTTCACTTCACTCCACTTATAAAAACTATTGATTCTTGTGTAGGTATTCCCAACCCAAAAATGTTTTAAAGATGCACTTGCTAAGTATGCTATGAAGAGGCAGTTCATTTACATAAAAGACTCGAGGAAAACCAGAGTTAAAGCAATTTGTGATGGAGAAAACTTCACTTGCAAGGGGGGAAATAGAGTTGACTATTACAAAATATTTAGACGAACACCAGTGCGGTCTTTGCTTAGGAATGGCCGATCATCCTGCATGCACAACTTCTTTTATAGCTTTTCAGATTGAAAGTTATTTTGTGTCTGCAGATGAATATAAACCCAGAATGACTCAGTGAGATATGAGAGCATGATTTATAGTAGAGATATCATATTGAAAGACATACAATGCACGTCAAAAAGCTCTAACAAAGGTGATAGGTGATTTTGAAAAGGATTATGGTGACCTCCCTAGGCTTTTATGGGAGCTAAAATATAGAGACCCAGAATCATATGTTGCATTAAAAACAAGCGTTGATAAAAAAAAATCAACATTGTTTCTTGGCCTTTGGTGCATGTGGTAGAGCTTTTCGAACATACTTTTGTAAACTAATAAGAATTGATGCAATGCACTTGAGTGGAGCATTGATAAAAAAAAATCCAACATTGTTTCTCGGCCTTTGGTGCATGTGGCAGAGTTTTCCCAACAAACTTTCATAAACTAATCAGAATTAATGCAATGCACTTGAGTGGAGTATTGATAAAAAAAAATTCCAACGTTGTTTTTGGGCCTTTAGTGCATGTGGCAGAGTTTTCCAAACATTCTTTCATAAACTAATTAGAATTGATGCAATGCACTTGAGTGGAGCGTTGATAAAAAAAAATCTAACATTGTTTCTGGGCCTTTGGTGCATGTGGCAGAGTTTTCCGAATATACTTTCATAAACTAATTAGAATTGATGCAATGCACTTGAGTGACAAATATCCAGGTATTTTATTGATGGCCACAATAGTAGATGGTAATGGAAAACTTATGTCAATTGCCTTTGCAATTGTTGAAGTTAAGTGTGGGTCATCTTGGGAGTGATTTCTAAATCACCTAAAGACATTTCTTGAAGTTGATCCATCAAGTATGACAATACTATTTAACAAACATCATGGAATATTATCTGCAATGAGTAAAGTGTATTATGTTGCTATCACTTGTCTTGTAATATGGTAATAGAGACTCGGGATAGACCACATTAGGATTATTTTGGACTGCAGCTAGAGCAAATACAATTTTCAAGTATGATCAAATAATGTAGAGGATATAGAGAAACATGGGGACGCTTATAGATGACTACAAAATGTTGAACCTACAAAATGGGCAAATGCACATTTTTTTGATAGAAGATATGCAATGCTGACCATGAATTATTGTGAAAGTATGAATGCATTATTCAAAGACACTCGAGAACTCCCAATAACAAGACTGATAAACAACACACGAAGGAAAATTTCACAATAGTTTTATAATCATAAGGAGGAAGTATCTAATTCTATAGATCATTTGACGTCATTTGCTCTGAATGAGATTAAAATTAGTAGACAAAGAATTGGGTACTATGCATTACATCCACATAGCAAAATAGAAATAGAGGTAGTGACTTCTGCATCCTCCTATATAGTTGACATAGAGAGTCGTAGATGTGATTGCGGTGAGTTTTAAATATCAAGGCTTCCTTGCTCACATGCTATTGCAGTGTGTGTCTTTAGGAAAATGGTTCCGTATTCGTATTGTGAGCAATATTTTTTATTTGAAACATGGAAAAGTACTTATGCGGATCATATATCCATATAGAAGTAAAGAATTTTGGCAGAAGGAAGATTGTACTATTTTATCACCCCATAGCATTGTGCAATTTGGCAGAAGGAAGAAAGCGAGGATCAAGTTGAAGCAAAGTGGAAAGGTTAAAAAAAATGTGCAGCGGGTGTAAACAATTAAGTCATAATAAATGATCGTGTAGAAACCCTCCTGGCGAACAATCTGGTGTGAAGGATCAAGAGAGAAATAAGAAAGGAGGTTGAGAGGGGTAAAATATTTGAAAAACAAGAAAAAAGTTTTGGTATGCAAGAAGAGAAGACAATAATAGTCTGCAATGAGATGGAAGAAGAAGAGGAGGTAGATAAAATACAGGCAAGGGACAAGGAAGTCCAGGCTTTCTTATTGAATGCATTTAAACTAAGTTGAGATATCTGTAGTAATTCGTAAATAATAAATGCAATTTCATTTATTTCACTTTTTGTTGTGTTTGTTAAATACATTGAGTTGTGTTTATTTGTAGGAACTAGAAGGTAACTTTAGCGAAAGACATAATGAAAAATAAGAATACAATACTATATTAGTGACTGATGAGATTGATGAAGCAGGGGAGGCAAAAAAAATACAGGCAAAGGAGAAGGAACTCAACACAATGAGGTTGAAGGCTATTAAAGTAAGTTGAGATAGCTACAGTAATGCTTTAATACTACTTGAAAATTCATATATTTCACTTAATCTTTTGTTTGTTAAATAATTGTAGTTGTGTTTTTTTTGCAGTATATTGAAGATAAATTTATAGAAATGAAAGAGAAAAAAATGAGACCAAGATGTGGCCTACCTCATATTAGTACTTGAGAGTTTGAGATGACCTATTTCTAACTTTGTGTGGGAGGAAAGTTACTACACATTGATAAGAAATTCATTCCTTTCATGCGTTTTAGGGAGCATATTTACAGATAGGGAAGTAATTGATGCTTACATATCAATACTCTTCAGGGAAGTATCCTCGTCTAATAGGGCATATAAGTAATCCATTTATTGCTCAACTAGATTCAGGGTAAGAATTTTTCTTCATATGATAACTTATATTATGTTTGTGATATTAGTGCATTAAATTATGAATATATTATAAATTTTGCAGTTATCATATGAACACTTATGGGAAACTACTTTGTTACACATTATCAAAACTAATCCGGATAATCGACAAGTTAGGTGCATTTTTATACCTTTGAATATTGATCATGCACATTTTCATTTAATGGTTATGGACACCGACATGCAAATATTCTACCATTTAAATTCGATGTCCGTAATCCCAACATATGATGAATATTTTGCAAAGCTAGTTAGTATTAAAATTTGTGAATTGACGTTTTGCATTATGATAAATGATTACTCTACATTAATTAATGTTTTCTATTTCAGTCTCATAGGTAAGTAGACTAAAAACTTTCCCCAGCAATAAATTCAAATAAATACATGATGGATTAGAAGATTATCTGCCTTTAGACGAATGGGCATGCACACAAATTGATTGTCCCCAACAAAACTTTTCGTAAGTAAATTTAGTACATGATTAAATAGTTGTTTTGGTATACCATTTACATTACTATTTGAAACTTGTGATATTGTAAGTATGACTATGGCTTCTTCATAATACAATATATTTGACATCTAATGTACAATATTAATATGAAATTCATGCAAGAAGACATGAGTAAATTTAGAGTAGAGGTTGTAGTCTCAATCATTAGGGACAAGTTTAGTAAATTCAAATAAGAATAAGTGAAACATCCTCGTTGGTGACAATGTGTAATGTGTTTGTACTTATTGTATATCAAATGATGTATTAATTGATGTGCTCTTGTGGTGTGCTATTTTGTCAATTATCTTGGTCTAAATTGTCATTGCAGTACAAAGAGTTGATTTGTCAAAATTATTGTGACATTCTTGTCTGTTGTGCTTGTACAACTTAATAAATCAGTTGGTTCTCTTGTTGTTGTTGTAGTTTTATGGTATGACAATTGTAAAACTATGCTGGATTGAGTTATGACACTTGTTTTTATTGGATTAGTGTTGTTGCAAAATTGTAGTATATCAGTTGTAAAATGATATTAGGTATGATATCAAATTATCTTGTCATTGTATTTGTAAAAAGGTATTGGTTTTAACATATAAAATTATATGTTTCAGAAAAAATACCCTTCTTTCAATATGGTGTATCGCATTGATCATTAAGATCATGGATATATTTTAGAGAACAAGAAAAGGAAGTCCTTCCTAGTTTCATGTCATTTGGATAATTGTAGGTCCATAAGCCACTTTTGGAATGAAATCGGCTGATAGACCTAGAGCATTGTAAAAATCAAGAATAAATTTTTTGGGACGTAGGGGAGTCCCATGAACTCACTTGTGTTGTCGGATAGTGAGTATAAGGGTTTGACAATTTGTAATGAGCCTCCGACCTCATCACTTGTGTCGAGAACGAGTTGAAAAAAATACCTAGGTTCGATAGGGTGTATTGTTCTTGTGTATGATGGCATGGGTGTACTCAGGCCAAAAACACTCTTGCGGAGCAAATTCAAGCTAGACTAGCAACAACGTGTTGATGGTCTTTTCACACTAGCAAAATACTACAATACTTATTAGAACACTCTGTTGTTGATCATAGAAAGACTAGCAACACGTTGTTGATGATTCCCCTATTACAGCAATAATGTGTTGCTGGTATTTCCACACCATCAACACACTACATTACTTATGTGATGCAAATCGCAAGTGTATGATGTGTCATCAAGTAATAAAATATTGATCCTCAAGGACTGATGGCTAAGTACTAGTTTACTAAGCAAATGCAATTATCTAAACAATCAGTGTTGTGTGTGGTCATGAGATCTTGAGAGCGAGAGAGAGAGAGAGAGAGAGAGAGAGAGAGACCTAGAGCAAAGGTGATCAAGGAAAGACAAGTGGTCAAAGGGAGAAGTTGGAATTGGGGAGAATGATTCTAGAATTTCAGTTTCACCATAATGATTGTAAATACTTAATCTATGTTTGGTTTCCTATCCTCAATAGTAATTTATGTAGGTAAACTATCCTATGTGTCCGATATGAACTTTTGGAACTATACCGGTGTTTCAATTCCAATTATTCTCTACTTTCAAACCGACGGAGTCGAGGGGTTGCTTTCCTAAGGAAATCCCTGTCACATGATCATGTCTACTCTTACTGTATGGCTACGAATTAGAATCAATCGATTAAGATCTAAGATAATCTATTACTCCTCATGGCATATCAATCTACTTTCGTAGTCGACTCTCCACGCTTTGGGGTTCTACGAGTCAAAGGATTGGGTTCTCCTTTCGGTCCTTTCCTAAATTCTTGTGGGATATGAATCTTGTGAGGTTAGCATCAAGATTGTGTTAAATCAGTAGATCTGGACCATAAACAAGCATTTTATCAAATAGAAAATATGCAAACTCTATAGAATCAAACAAAAGAGATGTTTATACTCCCTAATCCTAGAATCAAGAGTCTACTCCATTACAAGAGAATTATAACACAAAGACAATGAAATAAGCATTTTTACAATTAAAATAGAGAATAGAGAGAAAGAAATGCTTAGCGAGATTTGCAGGAAATGTCTTCGGAAGGAATCCTTGCTCCAGAGGTGGACGGATCGTCTTGATGGAAGAAGATGGTTGCTCTAGGGTTTCTCCAAGAGGGGGAAAACCCTCTCCAAGGAAGGGGTCGGAGCCCCCTGGTCCAATATGAGTCAAGCAAGGGTTTGCTTGACCCTTTTATACCTTCCCTAAACTTTCCATATATGCCCCCTTGGTTGGGTTCCTCCCAAATTGGTTTTTGACCCCTTAGACAAGGTTTTCTTGAGTTGGACTCTGAATCAAAATTGTAGATCTTAAAATTATCTTTAATTTGATAAGTTGTGAGCCTTGTAACTCTAACTAAGTGAAAAGTTATGATCATTCAAAATTTGATCTGTAGTATGAATCAAAGGCTGACATGGGTCGCGGCTGCCACCACGGGCGGGCCGTGGTGGACACTATTTTCTCTACCAAAAACATGTTTTCACCCTTATATCACATTTTCTTAGGTTGGACTCTGAAGTAAAGTTGTAGATCTTGAAATTATGTTCAATTTGATATGTTGAATGCCCCAAAACTTCAATCGAGCTGAAAGTTATGATCGTTTTAAGATTGGTCTACAGTGCTGAACCGGAGGCTGACACGAGTCGTGCTCGCCAACACGGGGGTCCATGTCGGGCACTATGTTAGGCTAAAAATTAGCCACGACCATGCCAAATTAGCACGGCCAGGCCGTGGCACCCCTGGGGAGATCTGAGTTTTGGCACGGCCCGTGGAGGATAGCACGGGTGGCGACACAGGCCGTGCCAGCTGGCATGGGCTACTCGTGGCACTACTGGAATGTCTTGGAAATGGGGCACAGGCCATGCCAGTTGGCACCCCCCCTTCTCTTGTGTCAAGCATTATAGACTCCTAGAATGGATTTTGGAACATGTCTTTAAACTCAATTTTTGGTCCTTTTCGTGCCCTATCAATGAAAAACAAACAAAAGCAACTCTCTGAACTAGAAACTAACAAAACGAAGTACGAATAGATAAAAATATGTGATATATGAACAAGAAATGGGATAAAATATTTATCAAAACTATGATAAAAATTCTATATGAAATGCACATATAAATTACCTGTTATAACACTTTGTTGTTGATCCTAGCAAGACTAGCAATAAGATGTTGTTGATCTCCCTATACCAACAACAATGTGTTGCTGGTATTTCCACATTAGCAACACACTACAATACCTTTTGAACACTTTATTGCTGATCCTAGCAAGACCAACAACACGGTGTTGCTGATACCCTTATACTAGAAACAACTTGTTGATCCCCCTATACCAACAACAACTTGCAGTTGGTCTTTCACACCAACAACACACTATTTGATCATTAGAACACTCAATTGTTGATCCTAGCAAGACCATCAACACGTTGTTGCTGATACCCCTATACCAGCGACAATGTGTTGGTGGTCTTTCCACACCAACAGGTTATTGCTGGTGTTTAGAAAATCAGCAACACGTTGTTGCAGGTGTTTCGAAGACCAGCAACATGTTGCTGATGGTATTCAGAATATCAAGAACACGTTGTAGCTTCAATGGTCCAAACAAAAAAAAGTGTGTGTGAGTCAGAAGTTACTAATGGACCTAGTCTCAGTCTGATCCAAGGCTGGCTCGATATTCAGTCGAGTGGGAAAAAAACCAATACAATTAGGGTTTTGTGCTTCTAAAAAAAAATCAAACATTTCGAAACCTCCTCCTTCAAACTCTCTTGTTCGCCCTTCACTATCTTTGCGGATCAACTCCCTCAATGCTGCCTCGCCTGCCTGCTGTCGTTCATCTGCAATGTGTTTCCCCATGTACGTAGTCATCTTCTATTATCTATCTTTTAATTGTCTACTGCTACCTCATCTTATTATTTAGGATTTATATTTTAGTCTCAGTTAAGTTCCCATTCGAGTTCCCGGACATCTTCTTCCCCCATCCAAATGTCATTGTTATAGTAGATATTGCGTTGTAGTAGCTACAGAACCATAGCTGCTATAATATTCTTGTTTGTTTATGTACCATATTTTAGCCGCTATGATTTGGTAGTTGCTACAACATTCTGATCAGCACGTTATAGAAGTTACAATTTGGTAGTTGTTACAATGTTCCTAGTTGTGGTCCTACCACATTGTAATAGGTACAAAATAGTAGCTTCTAGAACTGATTCTAGGACTTCCAGACCATAGTGTTGAAGTTCCTTTGCATTGGATATCGCCTCCACCCCATGCTACATTGAACATTTCATGAATCCGGATTGTTTAAAGAATGAAGTAGAGAATTTACTGATCAACATCTTATCGTTTGTTTTGTCAACTTATTATTTTATATTTTTTTATTTGTGTGTTATTTACTGCTACTAGCAATATATCTACACTACCAATACAATCACTACTTGATTGTTTAGATGACTTGAAAATTTTAGGTAGATATAATTGGTGTAAGACTGTCTATGACTATATGACCTCATAGATGGAGGTCATTGGTGTGACATCGGGGGACAAATCCAGTAATTGTGACCAAGGAAACTTTGGAACAAATATGGTGCTGATCCTTCACCTATGGAAAAAATGTAGATATATAATTGAAATAAAATAATGTACGTAAAGGATAACTTATCACCAAACTGACAGAACAACCCTCTTAATCAACTCTTGCGAGAGTTGTCCTTTTTTCATATTTAAACAAAACACTCCGCCACTTTCCAAGTATATCATCAGTATTTTGGTTGAATACTTTTAATTAAATCTTCCAAAGATAAAACAAACATATCCTTAGAACAATTATTTTATGAAGCTACTTATAGATCAGCTAGAATCAAAAGATACATTAATTTTAATGGGTTATTGACTTAAGAGTGTTAGGTTGATAGACTGTTCATTGTGAATACTTCTTGATTTATTTTAATGGTTAGTGAAAAAAATTTATGGGGCCAGGCCGGTCACTTTCAGGATTAGTCGGTGTAAACTGGATATCTAATGTCAACTATAAAAAAAAAATATTAAACAAAAAAAAAGAACAAATATAACAAATATTATCAAGATGAACATGACTAACAAGGCCTAAAGTTATCCCTAATCTATTTGATAAATCTATTTGATATCTATGTTAATAACAGTAGAAAAACTATTTTATATAAACAATAAAAAGTGCAACAAAATGTTAAAGGAATAGTACAAAATAGTTCATTCACTCAATTGACAATTATAAACAATTAGATTATTAGCATGTAACTAAAAAATTGAAATCGAGATTTGGAAGAATTCATACTCAATAGAGAAGTCGCGAAGATAATCCTTTAAATTGACCTTTTTCAAGTAATTGATAATAGCATAAATTGTCATTTCCTTGCAGAATCTCTTTCAACAATCACAATCATTCAAGTATAAGATCACTCGGCGATTTGAAACATCATTTTGTAGCAAGCCTTACAAAGAAGAATTTTCTATATGATGCCAAATAAAAGATAAAATTTACTGAATATCAATGTATATATAATTGTACGACAACCAAATTGGCACCTTCAAAACTTAAAAGATTTGTGTTTCAATATCTTATTTGCTACCAGCAATCTGTATTCCCTCATGGTACTTTGGTCGAAATCCAATTGATTGATAAACTCAAATACAAACTACATATGATAATTAGTAGTCCTAGTAATTGATTGTATAGATCAAATTATTTGTAAACATTATTCCTAGTTGATGATGGTACTAAGCTCGATGACCTAGTTCATAATGCATTTTTTTAAAACTAAACTTGATGACCTACCTATATGATACTGTTTAATTCAATTCAATTACATAACTTTTATGAAACTAAGTATACATATTTTGCTTAATTTTTTTGAAAATATATAATCAAAATATTTTCACCTAAGAAGACGATGAATTCTTTAACATTTTGAATATTAAGGATTATGTAGTCTTGGGGTCAACCCTCACTCAGACTTGATTCTTTTGGGGAACAAATACTAGCTGAAGGGATGAAAACTTTGTACCGATCACGCAGATGCCGATAAAGCACTGATGAACACTAAATAGAGGAGGGTTGGTGAAGTAAAAGTAGAGATTTAGGTCAATCTCGCTGATGAGAACTAAGATTTTTGATTTCGTTGATGAAGTGGAAGCAAGATGATG
This sequence comes from Hedychium gardnerianum, assembly GCA_038050645.1. Taxonomy (NCBI): domain Eukaryota; kingdom Viridiplantae; phylum Streptophyta; class Magnoliopsida; order Zingiberales; family Zingiberaceae; genus Hedychium; species Hedychium gardnerianum. The sequence continues at coordinate 12,735 of JBBUKS010488398.1, forward strand.
TCGAGATTTTTTTATGGAAAAACATGCGAGTAGTTTGGTGAGATGTTTTGAACTACCGTTTAAACTATCCTAGCTTCAGACAACCACGCACACGATTTTGGTGAAGGATAAAATGAAAAATGAACCCACGCGAGACTACATGGTTTGGACAATCCCAAAAACACCTACGTGATTCATGTAAAATGCATAACGAGCTATGCATTTTAGGAAATCGCCGCAATTTTTTTTTATATATATCAAATAACTTTTTTTATTTTCACAATAAAAATAACTTTTTTTATTTTCACAATAAAATAAACTTTTGTTCACCTAAATAATATAAATTGTTTATGATTTAATTAACACACTATTAAAATGAACTAGAATCGTTGAATCGATCCATCATCCCATCGACACCAAGCCCTTTCTGCTTTTAGAACGGTGTCGTACCCAACATTTCATCCTCGTGGTCCCCTTCAAAAAAGAAAAAAAAAAAAGAAGGTTCCATCTACCGCTAGATTCTGATCTGCCGATCCAAAGGCAAGCAAGCATCCACGATCACGGGTTAGGGTGGCTCCACTCACAGATTCCCACTCACACCGCGTCAGCTCAACCACGTAAACGTGCTGGCATAATTGTAATTTCATAAACAACTAGGGGGTATTTTCTCTAATTGCTTCAGTTATTTGACCGCAGTCCACGGCAGCGCCCATTCGTGACTTCCCACGCAAGCTTTGCTTTCCTCCTCACAGGGTAATTTTCCTCTCCGTCCTTTTTTTTTTTTTTAACATAAAACCCACAACTTTGCGGCAGATCAAGGGATTCAAGGGTTTCGTCGAAATTGTAGTAGAATTTAGCTTTATGTGGTTGCAGCGGCAGTGAGCTGGAGCGGCTACCGCGAGGATGACGGAGATCCCCAAGCTGGAAAGGCTTCCGCTGGGGTTCCGCTTCCACCCCACGGACGAGGAGCTCATAAACCACTACCTCAAGCGCAAGATCCGTGGTCGGATCGAGCCCGGCGACGATGTCATTCCCGAGATCGACGTCTGCAAGTGTGAACCCTGGGATCTCCCCGGTACCTTCCTTTTGGTTTTCTCGAGTTTCGCCGTCGGATGGTTGAATTTGCTCTAAAGATCTGGTTTACTGCGCAGATAAGTCGTTGATCAAGTCGGATGATCCCGAGTGGTTTTTCTTCGCGCCAAAGGACAGGAGGTACCCTAACGGACTCCGGTCTAAGAGGGCCACGGAGGCCGGCTACTGGAAGGCGACGGGGAAAGACCGCGTCATCCGATCCAAGGCCACCGTCCTCACCGAGAAGCGTGATGTCATCGGCATGAAGAAGACTCTTGTTTTCCATCGTGGGCGCGCTCCCAATGGCGCGCGCACCAACTGGATCATCCACGAGTACCGCACAACTGAGCCGGAGTTCGAATCCGGTGACCAGGTTGGAGCTATGTTTTTCTGCTTTCTTGCTATTTCTTGGCCTATGGCTGTTGCTAATTTTATATGAATCTTAGCTGAAAGGGGCCTGGTAAAAAGGTGGGCTTTTGCTCGAGGATTTATTCCTGGAATTAAGTGTTGTTTGGAGAAATGCTGTCTGTTTCTATGTCGAGCATTGAGTCATGAAGATGCTAGTTTTCTAGACATGAGAGGAGCGGCCCTTCACGTAGAAGTGTACTTATTTAATGCATGTGTGTCCATCCTCATTCTTACCATATATGTTTCGGGCCCAGTATGTTTGGAAGTTCATGTGGCATTTAATAAATGACATTTAATAACCTAGGAATTAAGGGAGGGAACGTGTGATGTGCATGAGTTACACATGGAAGTTCCAATTAGTTGTTTAGAACCTAGTATTTCAACACCTTTCATCTAAGACTCGATGTAAGTTGCAAGGTAAATTCTTGGACTCAAGTTGTATTTTTTTTTAATTCTTTTGTTTTTCAAGTTATGTGGCCCTTTTTTCTTTTTCTTTTTCTTTTTTTTTTCTTTTTAAAAAAAGAGTTTAGTAATATTAACTTCCAAAATCTGTTCTTTCAAATAACAGACTGATCAGCACAAGGTTCTTCATTAAAAGAATAGACCTTTAAGTATAATTACCTTGAACTGATGACCACTTCTCACACTTGGAGTTGCATTAAGATAATTATTAGTTTTTCAAAATGTCAAGACGTTTTACTTCTTAGCTTTTTATTGTGGATCTTGTTTGGCTCATAATTACTTTGATCACTTAGCATCTAAACTTCTGGTTGTGCTTGGAAAGGGGTTAATATTTGTAGTCACCTCCTAAGTTCAGAGCTATAATAATAAAAATTCTTGCTGATTTTAGTTGTGCTTAAGTAGTGGAGATTTTGATGATGGTATCCTTACATACATTTACTACTTCCTTTTTTTATTTTCATCATAAATAAAGGAATTAATGTCTTTTTTTATAAGTTAGATAGTGTAAGAGCTTCATGAAATTATCAAATAGATGGAAGGGAAGATAGAATTCTTAATTTCTAGATATTGACTATCATCAACTAGATATTAATTGGTAGAAGCTTATGAGCTTTCCTAGCTAGCATTAGCAAATTTCTCATTTGAAAGTGCTAAGGTGATTCTATATAGTAAAAAGCTATCTTGTAAACAACTATCTGCTTCAGTTTGAGCAAAAGTATGTGTTAGACAAGGAAACAAGCTATTTAAGATCATATTTATGTGTACATGAAAATGATATTCATGTTCTGTTGTATTGAGTTTAAGATCATATCTGTTTGTGGATACTGTTTTGGGGATCTTATGTCTGGTAGTTAATTCTAGCTGAAGTAGTTGTTGTTTCTTTGTTTGGGTAGACACCAAGGGTGCGTTTGGTTGGGGGTTATTCTTGATAACTTTGGTTATCCATCCAAGGTTATCAACAAAAATCCTGTTTGG